>JAHWFP010209407.1:0-14958 GCA_023313725.1 Lithobius niger | reverse complement strand
GCACCCGGTCATCTGCCGATGCAGCCCTAAGGCCAGAGATCTGCAAGTCTCCAACAATGGCGGGATCCAACACTCCGTGATCGTATCTCGCAGCCATGCACGAGAACAGTGGTACGTAACAGTGATGTTGTATGCACCCTTGCGTGGCAGTGTTCTTTTTTTTTTCAAGGCCTAAATGCTCATTTTGTTCAGGTAGTAATACAAGTATTGCACGCAATTTGTTTCTTGACAACTTCCTGTATTTCCTGCATTGTTCAGTTTGAGAAAAAGTGCATTGTAAACGGAGTAAGTATACCGTATTTTTAAGAAAGAAAAACCGCAGTATAGCTTCTCTTCAACGTAATAGGCTAGTATTTGTAATCAACCTTAGCAACGAGACAACCAGCTTCGAAATGTCTGCTTCAAATTTCGAAACTGAACCTAAAATTAACCTGAAAGTCAAAACCTACAAGTGCGAACTGTGTGACTCCGCATTCACACAATCGGCGTGTTTGACGAAGCACAAGCGAATTCATTCTGGAGAAAAGCTTCATAAGTGTGAAACATGTAATGCTGCGTTTGCAAGGAAGGACGTTTTAACAGTACATAAAAGAACTCACACTGGAGAGAAACCATATAAATGCGACATATGTGGTAAAGGATTTTCGCAAATTACCCCGTTAAAGTTGCACCACATTGGAATCCACACCGAAGAGAAGTCGCACACGTGCCAAGTTTGTGGTGCTGCATTTGCAACTTCTGGTTACCTGAAGAAGCATACTTTGACGCATGATGGGATAAAGCGGCACAAATGCAAATTATGCAGTGCCGCGTTTAGCCAAGCGACACATTTAAAAACTCATACTATTAGAATTCATTCTGGGAAAAAAGCATGTAAATGCGAAATTTGTGGTGCAGCATTTTCAATTGTAGAAGAACTCAAAGTTCATAGCCGTGTACATTCTGGAGTGAAACCATACAAATGCACAGTATGTGATTCAAAATTTTCGCATTCCTCATCACTGACCGTGCACTTTCGAATTCATTCAGGGAAGAAACCATATAAGTGCAACGTTTGTAGTAATGCTTTTGCACAATTACCGCATTTAAAAAGTCATTACCGAATTCATTCCGGAGAGAAACCTTACACGTGCAAACAGTGTGGCGCTTCTTTCTCTCACGCTAATACATTGAAAATGCATCTGCGATTTCATTCTGGAGAAATGCCATGCAAGTGCAAAAATTGTGGTGCTGCTTTTCCTCAAGCATCCAACTTGAAGCGGCACAGTAGAGTTCATTCAGGAGAGAAACCGCACAAATGCGGAGAGTGTGGAAAGACATTTTCTGAAGCGAAAACATTAAAAGTCCATAGACGAGTTCATTCTGGAGAAAAAACCTTATCAAAGTGAATCTTGTGGTGATAGTTTTGTCCACGCTGGTACACTTCGGTGCATAGACGAATTCATTCAGGTGAGAACCCTTTCAAGTGTGAACTTTGCAATTTTTTATTTTCACAAATTAATTGTGTAAAACAGCGTACTCGAATCTATACGAGACAGGAAGTGCATAAGTGCAACCAGTGCAGTGCTACATTTCGCCAATACCATGATTTGAGCAGGCATGCTCGTCTAAATTAGTTTGTGGCGATTTGCAGCCTAGACGCACTTGCATTTTAAGATTAAATTTAAGCCTTCCTTATAATTTGTAGTACACATTTAAAACGTTATTTAAGAAATGTACATTTGTTTTGGATCATTAATTTACAGTAAGTCTGATCAGGGGCGTCTATTTTTCACTAAAAAAAATTAAAGGCACATCCGACTTGCCTTATAACAGCCACGCACAGCTCTCCATCCACGCATGTTACTATAACAACGTTTCACGAGACCCGCGTAGGAATGTAAGGCCAACTGAGATAATATACGAAACAGCATCAACTTGAAGCTTGTGTCGTCACAAACCGGAATGATTTTCGTATTTTAACATCACACTTTATAATTTTTTTAGGCTAGTATTTTATAATTTTTATTTGGCGATCTGTTGGCATATTAATTTTAATTTTTACCGCATTAGTCTTTTAGATTTTTGATCTCATAGTAATTATTAGCAAGCGATTAAAATTAGTACATGCGCACACAGAGATGAAACTTCAAGGTTACTGTAGGCGCGCAAAGGATCATATACGTGCAGGATACAGTAAATATAGTTCCCAACATTAAACAGAAAATCTCGTAGACGTTACATTTTAAAACGGATATTTAGCAAAGGATTGACTAACGGTGAGTAAATAGACCTTTGGGGTCGTACTTGATGTGGTGGATCGAGAAAAATGGCGTTGGGAGGACGGTACCTTTAACTAAGAGTAGAATTTAGGGTGCTCAAATTCAGCAAAGGTGAACTGAGTTGTTCTGTAAGCTTCCCCAATGGGATCTGGCAGAAGCTGACAACGAATTACCGTATCATGACTTTGGAAGATATGCTTTTACACAATATTAAAGTTGCTTGTTCTCAGGTTTGCTTTCCTGCATAATTAATAATAATAAATAAATAAACAAACAAGCAGCTACAGCGACTACCAAATCGCATCCGGTCTTATGTACAGTTGCGCCACTACCGATGGTGAGGCGCACACCTCAATCACGCATTGCAACAGCTATCAGTTCGACGATTAAAAATGTTATTATTTAATTTAGTTATGCCGAAGAAGTCTTTTAGCTATAATGATGTAAAGATGTTTTAATTTGCCATGTTATTCAACTAACTTTTGACACGGAATCTAACGTTGTAAACTGTGGTCCTCTTTATCTGGTACCGTTACGAAGTTGAAAAAAACCGACGAACGAACAGATTGACGGACAAAGTCCCAGTGGCCGCTGACTGGCCGTCGGTCAGGTGCTTGGCGCTACATAAAGGCCCCCGCGCGCACAGCGGCCAAACCTACATTTTTCACCACGTGATCGAGAATTATCAATGAAAAACGGACGTGGCCGCGCGGCACGACGCCGTGTTTTTTGGTCGCGTCGACCACTGGCCGCACGACCTCGCCGCCCAGTGCGCGGGCGGCGTAATGGCTCCCGCGCACTGAGTGGCTAGGTTGCGCGGCCAGTGGTCGTGGTGACCAAAAAACACGGCGACGTGCCGCACGGCCACGTTCCGCACGGCCCGCGCGAACTGGGTACCTAGTGCGCATGTGGCCTTAACTGATCCGAAGTCAAAACAGCAAAGGAACACAAATAAACTTTCCTGTAAGGTTTCACATACTGCAGTGTTCCTGTACTGCTGTATTCAACCATTAGACACGTAAAAAATAAAAACCGCATCCCAACTTTCAAAACAATATCCCAACTTTGCAACAATAATATAGTGTACAATATAGACTGCACACTCGCCTACTTTCGGGGCTTAATTTTTCAGCATTATTCAAGTCATCTCTTTTACGTTCATTGTATTGATACATACACCACTTTTCAAAATTTCATATTCAAGACTTAAGGACTGGCACGTATTTAATTTTTATTTTCAACGACGTTTCCATGTTTTCAAGGAGTCGTACGAACCTTGAATTACTTAAAGGGACATTCCTCCCAGCGCTATTTTTCTCGATCCTCCACATCAAGTACGGCCCCAAAGGTCTATTTACTTACCGTTAGTCTTTCCCTTGCTAAAAAACCGTTTTAAAATGTGGCGTCTAGGAGATTTTCTGTTGAATATTGTTAACTATATTTAAGAACTATCCGTCACTAAATGATGCAATGCGCGCGTACAATAATCATGACGTTTCATCTCTGTGTGTACATCTACTAATTTTCTAATAGTTACCATGAGATCTACAATCTAATAGACTAATGCGGTAAAAATTAAAATTAATTATTCCAATAGATCGCCGAAGCAAAATTATAAGACACTAGTCTAGAAAATTATAAATTGTGTTTTTAAAATACAAGAATCATTCCGGTTTTTGACGACACGATCAATGGGTTCACGGTGGCTGGAGTATTAGGCACAATGCCAATTGAGACAGTAGCTATGTTTTTCACTGCGAGGAACGAAGCTACCGTCTCAGTTGACCTTAGCTATGGTAAATACGCGGATGTGATCGTCGCGCGGGTGTTGTGAGACAGGCGGAAGGTTATAAGGCAGGCGGTATGTTGCTTTAATCTGTAGGTCTATCGTTTTTGTTTTATAATACCAGTTTGCTTTTGCGTGGATTAAAATTACGGCCGTAACTTTTACGTGACCCTGCTTCTTTAGCCACTATTTTACAACTAATAGGGATTTGCGGAATTGTTTGCAGGCACCACGCCCTGTAAATGTAAAACATGAACGATAAACGTGTAAAAAAATAACAGTCCCAAGTTGTTTTTTTTACCCTTGTAGGCTGCAAGCGCTGCAGTCAGACGACGCACTCAACGTATACACTAACCTAGCTACCCCATTCGGATTAATATGCAAGGCCCGTTTTTCATCCCCTCCCCTCAACTCCCCCCCGGCTCCCTCAAATCGTCCTTCCTCCACTCCCAGCATCTATCTTACACCTTTCCTTCCCCCCAGAAATTCAATAAACAAAATGTGGGCGAGCTGCCAATGACGCGCGTGCACCTCGTTTGATATTTCCTCAAAATCCTGTTACGAGGGATGTTCAAACTTGGCAACACTTAGACGGTGGTGGGGGAGTTACGGGGCGCGTGGAAGCATTGGTAGGAAGGAGGCCGGGCCCCCCCTTCTCTCTTTGCCAACAAGCAATCGTCGTTGGAAGTTTTCTGATTATGATGTCCGAACCAAAATAGAACAAGAGCCGAGCTGTCATCGTACAAATTTATCGATGTTAGTCGGTGTGTTTACCAGATGCTCCGGCGCTCGTAGCGCGGGCGGAAGGGGACGGCAACCGTTCCCATTGTTCATCGGTGTTTTATTGTTCACGCAGGGGAAGTTAGCGTGGAGGACACACAAGGCCTGACGCTGCAGTTTGCGGGACTATTCAGTCGAATTAGAGGCGATCGAAGTTTCCATGCTTCCGGTGCTCTGCCTCTCTTGTTGTTGCCGGGGAAGGAGGCTTCAGCTGGCATCACTTTTCAAGGTAAGTCAGTGCCGTGCGTCAAGCGTGGCGTGGGGGGCGGACGGTTGGGGAGAGGGGAGGGGGAAGCCCGGGGGAGGGGGAGGGTTAGCTCATCTTAATTATTAAAAGTCGGACTGGTACGAGTGCATTTTCGTATACCTTCTCAATTACGTTGTGCGAGGTATGACAACACCGTTTCGGGGAACGGAACTGCGCAAGCTTGGTTTACAAAGGTGAGGGGATGTTCTGTATGCTTGTCGGTGTAAACGGGTGTTGAAATGACAGTTGACATCGATTTATTTTTGACAAGGAAAAAAAAAAAACCCGCAAGCCAAAAATGAACGTGAATAATGTAAAAATGACAGTTCACAGATGCGGAAAACAACACCACAAACAAATTTTCGGTATTCAGGGAATAGTAAATGGGCAACGAGTATCTGTGTCGGTTTTAAGCTGCTTTTGTTTTTTTTTTACGATTTTTTTTACTACGATGTACAAACGTTGTTGACGTTGTTTCTGTATTAAGACACACTGTCTGCCAAGTTTCATCTGCAACATCAACGTCCTACATGGATATCAGTGTCACTGCGCGCTTGTGTCTTTTTCTGGTAAGGCTGTTTTGTTGTTCTCGGGTACTTTAAAATCACAATGGGACGGAAAAAGTTGAAACTTCGGTTGATCAGGAGATTTTGGTTGCCCGACAGCATAAAAGTCCCGATTGGTGACTCGGCTATTTTTGCAGGGACTGGGGTCGGTAATGTCGGGCGGAATTAACTTATGAGATGGGTTGGAGTGAAGGATGGCTCAGTGATGGAACGAAATTACTATTGAAACAGGAGTTGCCATTGATGTTAATTTAATGTTCAGTTCCAAGATGTTTGGGCTCGCCTGCCATGACATTATCCCTGCCAATAATAATACTAATGGGATGAGGGTGATTGTAGTGAAAGATTTGGGGCCATGAATAGTTAAATTTGGGCAGTTGGAGGACTAATGGTGGACAATTTCTAATATATTTCGAAAGAGGACTTACTTGGTTACAGGAAAAGAATAGAATGAGGGTTGGGGATTTTACTATATTGTTACCCTAGCACTGAGCTATTACATTGTTGGCTAGGCATTGCACCAGTTTATAATCTTATATTATAGGGTACACAAGTTCTACATTGTTTTTAACAATTGTTCATGACAATACAGTGTACAGAGAGTTGTTGGATGAAAAAGGCAAACTGAGAAAGAGGTCTGCCAGGCAAGGTCGATTGAGTCAAAGTAGCTAAGACCACCATGAGTGCAACGTCCAGCAGGGCTGACGAGTGTCGGGTCACCATGGCAGATCAATCACTACAGAATGCTCCCCTCCCCCCAAAAATGGTTGGCCGAGGTGGCTCCGTACACCGAGTTCTGCAGACGTACCTTGAACGAGAACGGCATTTTAGAAATACATAATAAACATACAACTTCAGTACACAGCCGTGGGTCAGGAGCAAGGAATAAATCAATCACTACATTGTGTCAATAAAAAAAATGTGTCAATAAGATTAACGTTGATGTATTTCTAGCTAAGGGGATACGTACTACGGGCGACGAGGATACTGGTAGCTAGTTTAAGGAAAGTAAAATATTCCAAGCGGCGAGGAATGGTGAAATTTTGCAGTTTGCTGTCGTTTAACCTTGTGACGAACCCTTTTTGCTTGTTCGAAAGTTCAGGGAAAGTGTAATTCAGAGTATGCCAATAATTCTCAATTCAAATAAATGTCAGCAACAAACGACATGAGAATGATTGGTAACCCTGAATTTTGAATTTTCGCGCAATATTATGGCTTTATGGTTTACACTACAGATTTGTGCACCCCGTTATCATTGCCGGATTAAAGGGCAATTACATCCATTTTGACATGCATGTTTGACTTTTGGATCTCTTACACAATAACTAAACACAAGAATTGCGGTAAGAATACGTTACGTACGTCCGATATAACAATTTAATTACTGCATCACCAAAACACGACACGGAGGTCGTCATTGTTTTGCTGGAACGCGCAGAAATTAATGACGACAGACGGATCTCTTCGATTTCGACTCGCAGCCGAATTGAGATAGCTGTATTGACTGTGAGGAGCTCAAGCGTCTGACGGCCTTAGCTGGCCATACACTGCCGGCCAGCTAAGGCCGTCAGACGCTTGGGCTCCTCACAGTCAATACAGCTATCTCAATCGGCTTCGAGTCGAAATCGTAAAGTGACATCTGTCGGCAGTAATTCCTGAGCGTTCCAGCAAAACAATGGCGATATCCGTGTCGTGTTTTGGTATGCAGTAATTAAATTGTTACATCGGACGTAAATATCGTATTCTTACCGCAATTCTTGTGTTTAGTTATTGTGCAAGTGATCCAAAAGTCAAACATGCATGTCAAAATGGATGTAATTGCCCTTTAGGGTTACTCGGGGCCCTGGACAAAATTCTTCCCCTTCCCATATTTCTTTTCCACGTAAACAGCTCCTTATCTAGGGGCAAATAATAAAGAAAACGTGTGGTAAGGGGAAACATTTTTTTATTTTTTTATTTTACTTGTCAGGTACTTTTCATCTTACCTTTTATAATTTTACTGCTCCACACTAGCCACATCGCTCGCTCCGTTGGCGTCATCTCGCTTCGCTCGAGGATATTTGCATTAAGAAACTATGACGTCATGAACAAATATAAGGGTAAAAAAAAAGACTTTGACGTTATTTTTGCAGGTGTTTTCGCGTATTTGAAGGTCATAATATCAAGTTACAGTGATGAAAATAGGTCTAACCGAAGCGTAATTTAATTATCTTTAATTTGGTCCTACTCCCATCTTTGTAGGTGTCTTGGTTCAAGAGGAGTAGAGGTACAAACACGCACTCACGAACATCATACGTTTTTAATGATGTAGATATTTTCTCCTTAGTCTGTCAAATGCTCGTTAGTCCCTGAGCAAAATAAAATTCCCTTTTTATTTCCCTTTCATTGCACCACTAATTTTTTATATTTCCTAATTTAAAAAAAAAATAAAATTAAAAGTCCGTTTTAGCTCACAGGAATGTCACCTATGGACGCAAACAAAAAATAAAATTCAAACTAACTACGTCCTTCGTAAGAGCTAGTCCTTCTGCTGTTCCTGCTGTAAGTGAAGGATGTGGATGAACCTGTAAAAATTAATACTGCTACAATTTTCGTGACGTTAGCCTTAATAAGCCTGCAACAGCCGAGAAATAAACAGTAACAAAATTCTAAATTGGGGTTTGAAAGGCTGACACACGTTTGTTGGAATAGAAGATTGTAGACTTATGGAGGGATGAGAAAGTGAGTCTAGACGGAAAGAAGAGTATCGCAACCTGCAAATAACACAGAATTTCCCCGTTTTTATTTTTTATTTTTCCCTATTCAATATTTTTTTCCCTTTTGAAGAGCATTTTCCCCCTAAAAAGGAAAAAAATTCCTTAAGTGGAAGCACTGGTTCAAAGTGAGGAGCAGTAGAAGCTAGAGTCTTGGGCCCGTATTCTGAACGCTGACTAAAACTCGTACTTGACTTGAAATGACGTCACACCTATTAAGCGCCATTCACCACCCGATTTCTTCCAAATGTATCCAAAAGAAGTTCTGGTGGTGAATGGCACTAAATAGGTGTGAAGTCATTTCAAGTCAAGTACGAGTTTTAGTCAGCGTTCAGAATACGGCCTTACTATAATCTTATTACTCTAACAAAAACGGAACGTTAAATGTTAAAGAGTCTAAAAGGGTCTAAAAGTCAAAACCTAGAAGAAACACGGCCAAGATTTGACAGTCAGGGTCTAAGTGTAAAGGTCTAAGTGCCAGTAAGACGCTGGTAAGCATAAGACCTTTACCACCCGATGGTTAGCTTAGTTCTGTCTATTGGGACAGAACTTGTGTATGAACGATTGTTAGCAGGTTTTTTTGTTCTTGGAATGCCCTTGTGGCACTGTCAGCGGGCTATAGGTTTTGACTCATGCAGATCATTGACTTATAGGTTTTTACATAATAGGCAGTGGAGTGCATGACTCGTGGCGCAGGCTTCATAATAAATAATCTGTAATCTGTGTTCTGTTTTGACTTTTGGACTTTCTTTGATGAGCTAAAAATGAATGTGTTTCCGCTAAATACTGACAAAACCAAAGAACGAGGGATGTTAATTTCGAGGCCCCCACAACGGATCTCGAAATTGGCAGCCTGATACGATGGAGAGGCGCATTTATTTCGTAGATGCTCACTTCCAAAGCGAAGTTGAATTGTTTTAAAGTGGGCGGCCACAGTCACTGCATGCGCGAGCGTTGACACCTCGGAAATGAAGGAAAATTACTGGAAACAATTTGCCGTGCGTGGAACCGACGTGAATAATGAAACGGGTTAAACCAGCCAGAAGGCATATCGTAGAACAAGCCGTTTTATTTTTTATAATCACTGGAACTCGCTCTGAACGTCTTTAGTGTTAATTTGTCTACACGTTCGAAGTCATTATCTGTTCCACTACATTGTCCGGAGTGATCTGAGAAGCTTTTTAGTTGTTGCTATCGTAATGCTAAAACGATTCTAAGATCGATCTGAACAACGGAGTGGTGCAAATAATGACTTCAAACGTGAGACAACATTTCCAATAAAGACGGTCGGTGCGAGTTCCACGATTATAACAGCGCCTAAGCGTAAAAATTTAACAACGCTCAATACAGGTACGGACTGTTCTACGATATCGCTTCTGGCCGGTTTCGCTCCTTTCATTACATACATACTCTGCATCCATGCAGCGCGTGAGCGACGGACGACCAGCCCTGTGGGATTTTTAGCATTCAGTAAAACACAGGTGTGCATATTCTCTGGGTCTGCGCTACGATTTCGGCGGAAATGTTCCGTTAACGTTGTCCTCTTGAACAAACGTGGGAGGGTTGTGCCAAGGGAGGGAAGAGGCGGCAGGGACAAAGAGGGGAGATGATGGAGAAGAGATGGAACATGAAGGGATGGGAAGGAAAGGGAGAAGGGAAGAGGAGGAGGAGTGAAAGAGGAGAGACGAGAGAGTATAGTAAAGGAGGAAAGGTGAAGTGATGAAAGTCCCATTAACACTTCCAAAATCTTGGTGGGAAAGTCCTGTTAACATTGTCCCATTGAACAAACGTGGGAGGGTTGTGGCAAGGGAGGGGAGAAGAGAAGAGGGGATGAAAAGGAGGGAAAGAGGAGGCGGAGAGATGAGAGGAAAGATGAGGGGGAAGAAGTCGGGAGCAGAGACGAAGGGGAGGGATGAAGAGGGGCTAAGTCGGGAGGCGAAGGGGAGGGATGAAGAGGGGCTAAGTCCCGTTAACACATACATTAGACGAGATATTCATGTGTCAGTGCATGGAGAAGGATTAGGTTAGATGGGTCAGGTTCATACCAGATCGCGTTGTGGACGAGCGAAATTAAAGGGTCAGGTAAACAAGGAAATACAGCAATCGCGATTTACTTTCCTAAGAAGGCCAAACACCGGGAGAGGCGAAGACTGGGGACTCAATCTAGTAGTAAATAATCTACAATGGCGTGGATACAAGTTGTTATAATGACGACACGTCTGCATAGGAAGTCAGCTATGGCGAATCCGATTATGAAATTCAAACTAACCATTGCAGTAGATTTCAAGGTCATTAAATCTACTGCTTCCCACGCAGGAAGCAGAGCAAAAACCACGCCATAAACATGGGTTGTTGTTTTTACTTAAGGTAGCCGAACCTAAACCGCATTAGAAAACAAAAACGAATAGTTTTATGTTTTAGGTAGCCTAAGGTTAACTGATTCGAAGTCAAAACAGCAAAGGAACACAAATTAACTTTCCCGTAAGGTTTTAGATACTGCAGTGTTGCTGTGCTGTGTAGTCCACGTGAAACCTTACTGCTGTAGTCAAATGTTTTTACCATTTTTTACTTTTGCGCATGATAGGTCAGCTAATGACTGATGCGTTCTACTTGGCTACATGAGATCGCTGGAATATGTGTTAAAACTAATTGTCTTTCTGTGCTTAGCACAACTCTACTGATTCGTATGAGACCTAGGCAACCTGGAAATGTCCTGGAAAGTAATAATGAAATTCCATGCGTGGAAAAGTGCTTGGAAATCTTGAAAAAGGGCGTATGTATCATCAGTAGGGTGATGAACGGAGAGCACTGAAAAACACTGAAACAGTTGGCCCATAAAGTAGTCGAGTGTGTAGCCTCACATTGTTCCTCCTTTGTTTCGCCGTCAAACGTTTTTAAAGTTAGGCTATGGTTTTAATTGTATTTATGTGTATAATGGTTGGATACAGCAGTAAGGTTTCACGTGCACTACACAGATAGCAACCTGCAGTATCTGAAACCTTACAATAAATTTTATTTATGTTCCTTTGCTGTTTTGAATTCGGATCAGTTAAACCTTACCTTAAACATCAAACGATTCGTCTTTGTTGTCTAATTTGTGTTACTTTGACATACCAAGATGGTCTTCTGTAGTCATTGCAAACGCAATGAATTTCGCTCGCTCATTCAGTGCAGGTCTTTACGTTGTTAGTTGGTTTGGTAATTATGGAGTTCTCTTTCAGCGTCTTTGACCTTTATTCGTATTATTACTGAGGACAGCAAGCCAATGAGCAACGAACAGTTTAGCTTTAAAACGGGAGGGTGACGTCAAACCACTCATGCAAACTAATTCTTAATAAATCTTTCTCTTCACGTTTCCTGAAAGTATGGGTGAATTGTTGACTCATCAGCATTGTTAGTATTTGTTTGATCTTAAGCAGGGGTCTCTTCCGAGCTGTGTGCATATTGGTTTTCCATTGGTTGTTGATTTTGCAGGTGCCACTGACGTCACAATGCAGCTCGACAGCATACGCACATGCGCACAAGCCAAACCAGACCGGAGCCAGTGACGTTACATGAAATGTTGGCCAGAAAACGACTTAATGAGCTGCGGAAGGACCAACCTTCCTGTATACTATCATTCCACTCGACCTTGATCTTAAGTCTACGTCTTGCGTTTTGGCGTTTGCTGATTGGCATTATTGCCTAATAACAATGTTTAAAACAATGTAAAACAATAAAACTGATCGTTCAGGGCCCCGTTACTCCGGAATGGCATGCCCAATTGAAAAGGGCACATCTCCGGAAGTAGCTCTTCCAAATGAGGTAACTACCAGCTTTCTAGGACAAAAGGTTTAGGCTGTAGAGACCATTGTATAAACGTGATTAAATAAGAAGTCCAAACCAAAAATGAAACTCACTATTCCAGCTGAAGTCCAGATCTCCGTTGTGACAAATAGGAAAATAATAAAAGTTGGTACACGTGTTCACCAAGTCCAACAAAGCTTAAAGCTAAATTTGAGTGGAAAATATTAAAAGGCGGCGGAGAAATCAGGCATCGAAATGTGGGCTTTAACATGGGAGACCGAGGTCAAACCTTATACAGTACAGGCTACCGCCTTTATTAATTATGTAGGAGGCATGGACAAAACAATGTGTGCAGAAGGTAGCCAATGGGGCCAACGATCTTATTATGTAGATTTCTGGTGTGTGATTTTCACTGATGGTTTATTAATAGGTACGATTAAGTTGGCTAACAGGATTAACCTTGGCGGCCTTTCCCTGGTTGAGTGATATCACTACCTTCAAAGGCCGATCCTTTTTGGAAACTTGGCGCGCTTTTGCACCACTTTTGGTTTTGGGTGGCTTTTCAATTTACCTTTGTAAAGTAGAGGTGGACATATATCGTCCATATCCTTTCCGTACGTTTTTCACCGCCTGAATGGCGCACTTTATTTTATTTTATTTTATTTTATTTTATTTTATTTTATTTTATTTTATTTTATTTTATTTTATTTTATATTCTTACTAACTGAAGTACCCGGCTTAGCTCGGTTGAAGTAACAGAGGTAATACTCTTAAATGCCAACATTCGGTAAAATTCTATTCAGTTTCTGACTATAAAACGTTCATTAGACTGACGTGACTTAGTGCAGGCTACGTCGTTACTGCGATACAGTGGAAACAGAGAAATAGCCAGATTTTTCGATTTAGCGTGTTAAGCTCTGTAAGTTAGGAAAGCCTTGTTTCGTGACCGCTTTCAGAAACTATTTTGTCGTTCAGTCTCGATTAACGTTTCCTGGTACCGCTGTCCTTGGTTTTAATGCTTGGTCTTTTTAATTATTAAAAAGAAACCCAGTCATAAACCAAAAAAAGGATGCCCGACGTACACAATGCACATCCTCAGTTATTCACATGACCGTCAGCACAATTTGAGCTTTCAAGGTATGAGCTTTCAAAATTTTCGCTATTCATTTTTATTTATCGTGTATGGCTTACTCCGCCGAGAGGGCTGAGCAACTGTCCGGGACCTTTCTTTTGTTTTTGTGGGGGGGGGGGGGGGGTTTGGATACCGCCTACTACTTTTTTAGCCGTTATTGTTCTTTTTTTTTTGCGTTTTGCGTTTTTTAAGCTCTTTTACACCACCGCTCCAGCGAACCGGCAGCACTTTGCCATGAGGGCAGGGGATAGAGCTCTCTACCCCTGTGTGCAAGTCACTGGCTTACTGGCTCATAGCCAGTGTTAGTAAGGGTCGATCTAGGATCGCTGTGTTAAACTCTCAACTTTGAGAGCTTATAACTCCGTTAAAAGTAAACATCTTTAAACCAAATTTGGAATCTAGCCTTGACTATAGTCATAGCCTGTCTACAGTCCAAAAACTGTGAAATTCGGTCGAGCCAAACCCGAGATACAGAGAAGGGCCAAATAGACAACTTCTTGTTCTGCTTCTTCTCGACGATGGTGATGATGATGATGATGATGTTGTTCTGGGGATACTTTCGTCTGTCCTCGCTACAGGGCAAACCATTTGTCCTATAACGCTGGTTCTTAGCTCATTTTACAGGTATTGCTCTGTAGATGTGCCCTTTCCATAAGGTATTTTCTAATTGGTCCAGTTGTTCAGGTGTTATGGAGCTCTAAACGACCAGATTGATTGTTTTACATTGTTTTAAACATTGTTATTACGCAACAATGCCAATTAGCAAAAGCCAGCTGCAAGACGTAGACTGTAGATTAATAAACAAAAACGGAACGTTAAATGTTTAGAGTAAGGGTCTAAAAGTCAAAACCTAGAAGGAACACGGACAAGCTTTGACAGTAAGGGTCTAGGTATAAAATTTTGTAAGAGGCTGGTAAGCATTAGACCCTTACTACCCGGTGGTTAGCTTAGGTCTACTCTATTCGGACAGAATGTGTATGAACGGTTGTATCAGGTTTCTTTGTTCTTAAAGTTCTAAGAACACAATTTTCTTGTGAAGTTTGGCATTTTGTCTTTTGATGCTTTAGAATTTTTTATTATATTTCGTAGATTTACGGTGGAGGATAACCAGTAATGCTCTCTGCTGAGAATACCCTACCATGTTACTAAATGGACAAATAGTTTTCAACATAAAACAAAGCAGCAAACGTATACCAACCACTGGATCATCACATGGGTCTTTGTAGGAAGATTTCCAGTTTTTCGTCAAAATGTATTTATTTCTGACCACCGGGTAGTAAGGGTCTAATGCTTACCAGCCTCTTACAAAATTTTATACCTAGACCCTTACTGTCAAAGCTTGTCCGTGTTCCTTCTAGGTTTTGACTTTTAGACCCTTACTCTAAACATTTAACGTTCCGTTTTTGTTTATTAATTCGTGTTACTTTTAGAATTGCAGCTAAACTGTAAAACAGTGCAGTTATCGGTCCAAATTGAAAGTTTAACACAGAAACCCTAGGCTGACTCTTACTAACACTGTTAATAATGGAAACAAATCCTTTAATCTTCAGTCTTGCAGCTGGCGTTTGCAAATTGGCATTGTTGCATAATAACAATGTTTAAAACAATGTAAAACAATCAATCTGGTCGTTTAGAGCTCCATAACCC
>JAHWFP010209404.1:13836-41025 GCA_023313725.1 Lithobius niger | reverse complement strand
CCACTCCCGGGATCCAGTACCTTATTAAAGCAAACCTCCACACCAGCCTCGCCAGGCGGCCTGACTGACGTAGGAGGCCGCTGTGTGTCAACACACAAATGTCAACAAGAAAGCACCGGATGTAAACCAAAAAAAAAACCAAATTACCCCAAAAAAAAGCCTTGGGAGAAGTTTAACATCTACCTCCAAAATTCCTGTAGAATATTTGGGAAATTAGTTTGTTTCGTGGTTGTGAGATTAAGCATTTCGTTGTGAATATTTTCCTGATAAGGTGTTAATTAAAAACCAACGAGTACAGAAAGTAATAGACAGTTTTCACGTATTGTAGACTCAAAAAACATTTTTTTAACATCAATAAATTTCTTCATGAGCACCCTTTGTTGTGTGACTTTGCTATTAATTAGCAGAGGCTTGTTAATTACTGATCTGTTAATTACTAAGCGCCACCTATTACAAGTACTTAATACTTGAAAAAAAATAATTCATTTGATCGCTCACAGAGCACGTGCTCTCGTGATATCCTTTACGGGTGAACCATATTATACCAAAGGGAAAAGTATAATTCAGTACAAACTCTTAGTATTAACTGTTAGTACCAACTACTACTCAATCGTACACTAATTAATTAATCCCTTTGGTTGTTGCTTTACCAATGGGGAGTGGCTCGGACCAGGTTTACCTCGTCATTACCATAAGAAGAGTAGGCAAGATAAACATAAAATAAATCATTTAATTGTTCTTAGACAAAAGTTGTTCTGTTTACATTTATAGGATTGTAGGGTGCAGTAAATTCTTGTTATAAGCAAGGACAACAATCACTATTAAGACTTGTACACACTATATCAACTTAGTTCACATCAGCCAAACACAGCTGTCAAACTAGCAAAAAACCTAGCACAAACCTAGCAAAAAAGTAAAATGTAATTATCAAGTATGAAAGAATGAAGGGCATGGGAGACACAAACATGAAGCTTGAACGAATCCTAACCCAATCATTCGTCCAGCATGAAGGTTATTTGCGTACATTCCTAAAGAACTAGCATGAACACTAAACTAGCAAAAAACTAACACAAAAGTAGCAAATTTAAGCAGGATACTGGCAACAACCTAACACGAAACTAACATGAAACTAGCAAAACATTCACACGAAACTGGCATGAAACTAATAGCAAACCATCAAAATACACGAAACGAGCAAGAAACTAACAGCAAACTAGCAAAACACTAACACGAAGCAATCATGAAACTAGCAAATTATTAACACAAAACTAGTAAGCAACTAATGCGAATGCAAGAAACTTGTAAGAAACTATTAAGAAACAACCATGAACCTAGCAACGAACTAAAATCAAATTATCAGGTGTGAAAGAAAGAAGGGTATGGAAAACACGAACATGTAGGTTATTTGCACCCATTCCTAAAGAAGTAACGTGAAACTAGCAAATTTCTAACACAAAACTAGCAAGAAACTAACACGATACTATCAAAATATTAACAAGAAATTAGTAAGAAACTAACACAAAACTAGCAAATTTAAGCACGGTACTAGCAAGAACCTAACACGAAACTAGTATGAAACTAACACAAAACTAGCAAACTGTTAACACAAAACAAGCAAGGAAGTGGTTTGCTTCCAAGTTAATTAAATATCAGCCAAACATAGGCTATCAAATTATGCTGTTTTATACAGTTCTTTTTAAACTTTACGTGGGTATTACACCAATTATTAATTAACACAATTAATCCAGAATAAGCACTATTCGTAAGTAAAGCTGTCTTAGTTTACATTAATTTACATTACTTTAGTTTACGTTACTTAATTTATTAAACACTATTGCTCAAAACACCTTAAAATGTAAGAGTAAAACTCTATGTTACCGTCAGACTGTTGTGGCAATCGGACACCTCTTCAGTTGTGGTGGCCTCTAAATCCAAGGATCGGTTGTCAATGGTTTTGAAAAAGGAGCATCTGCTCACAACTTTATGTTTTAAGCTCTGAGCTTTTATACGTTACTATTGAACCTGGTGAGTTGAGACTAATAGTGACAGATCTCAACAGCGAGAAAGTTTGCAGAGAATGGAATACGTTAAGTTCGGATGATCGCTGGTGATAGACCACAAGATCGTAAGATTGGATGATGATAGACAAGAAATGAAAGCAAGGCATGGCTTTTTTTTAAGCTCAAACTACCCTTTGGATAAGAGATGCCATGAAGGTAGGCTGGTGAATAATTATTATAAATTATTTTAGAAAACGCCTCTGACATGGTTTTGAGCCCACCAAGGCTTGGGGCCTAGGTTTTAAACTTGGTAATCGAATGAAGAAGCTGTTTACCAATTTTGTCATTGGTTTGTGAGGTTCGCGTAAGCATGTTACTGTGACAAGGTGGGACTTATAACTAATACAATTTAACAAAAAAATGGGGTAAGTCTACAAGAAGCGTGTACTGACATCCATTCCCAACTGACGTAGTCTGTTTACAAAATATATTGGGTCCAGGGACGTGTTCTAGTCCCAATTCGAGTCAGGTTACCATTTTTTATGAAACAAGTGGAACGTTCAGTATTGAACTGTACAGAAGGAATGTACAAGATGCGACCTCCTTTCTATTATTAACTTTTGCAAAATGGTTGGAAGTTATTGTTCTTTTCCTCCCCCAGTGTGCTTGACATAGTTAGGGGAAAGTGAGAGTGACCGTCGATGGCTCAAGCCAAACGCTTCCTTGCCCAACGCTGGAATAAAAATGGCTTTAGTGCCTTTGCGGAGAACACAATATTCTGAAAATACAACAACTTGATAATATGACATAATAAAATGTGTTACCATGCCATTGACGGTGACTGAAAAACAAAACAACAAGAGCATCGAAAATACATATTGGCATTTTACAGCACACATCATAATATGATTTGTATAGGCTTTTAAACCCTTTCACTCTAGATACTCTAGATAGTTTCTGGTTAAATTGGTGATATATTTATATTGTCTTGAGAGATGAAGGTGCAATGGAATATGGAAATGATAATGGCAGTCGTGATATACAAGAGAACACAAATTATTGCACTATTCATAAAGAGTTCTTTTAATGGTGGAGTTGG
Organism: Lithobius niger; assembly: GCA_023313725.1. Classification (NCBI taxonomy): domain Eukaryota; kingdom Metazoa; phylum Arthropoda; class Chilopoda; order Lithobiomorpha; family Lithobiidae; genus Lithobius; species Lithobius niger. The sequence continues at coordinate 37,926 of JAHWFP010209404.1, read as the reverse complement.
GTGGTTTTGAGTATGTTTGAGTTTTAAAGTTCTTTATGTGGTTGTAGGTGCTCATTTGTATGGGAACATCACTACTGTCTCTCTGTATTAAGGCAAAGTTCCTTTAGCACCATTTTCGGGTTTATTGTGCTTACTGATTTATTGTTCATGATGTATGCTGTACTTGCATGGTATGCATTTGTAGGGAACAGGCTTGTTGGTCACTGGATGCCTGCTGGTTTGACTGAATGTCTCTTTTATTATGAGAGTTCATAGGGTACGGTGTTCCGGTCGTGTTTAGTGAGTAGTGTTCGATCCAGCATCGGCTGTATATCGGTAGTGTTCAGTCGTAAGACGAGTCCCTGAATCAGCTCACGGCATTCCCCCCACAATAATGATGATCCTTCTGGGCAATGGAAACTTCTGATGAACAAGGGTCTAAAACTCCTTCCCCGTACTTTACTTCTATCTGAAGTCAAGATGCCAGGACGTGGATTTCGATCATATCGGCCAATCAACTCGCTCCTCGCTGCTCCTTGCATGGAAAACGAAGTCGTTGACGGTGGTTCGGTCCATTCCCTGCTGATGGATTGTAGTTCTTGGATTGTAGTTCTTGAATGTGGTTTTGGGTCAGTGCCTTCTCCACTTGTCAAGGTTTCGTTCGTGACCTCGGCTTCTTTAATGTTGTGGTCTCAGCGTTGTTCCGGGTTGGTTTGCTGCCATCAGTGCTCCATTGACCTTGGGTTTCCTGAGTCCGCATGCCAGCGTAACTACAAAAGAGTAAACTCGAGCACAAAAGGGCATAGTACATGATTTTTTAAAACTCAAAACTAAAACTCAACTGTTTAATTAGTATAATGATTTGTATTTGTTAATTAGTGTAACAATTTCTAAAGAGAAAGACGGTCTTCTTGAACTAAAGCAAGTTTATTTCACTGAAAGCATCGGTTGTTTCTCCAACTTTCTTCAGTTTAATAATAACATTAAAAAAATAAATCAAGCATATAAAAAATTATTACCATCACAATTTAAACTTAAGTGCTATAGGTCTGTGCTTAAAGGAAAAGACATCACAAAAACAATGTAGATTTAGCTATCACATAGGCAGTATATTGCAGATTTTATGTTTGTTTCTACGTCATCATTTAAAGACCAAGTTAAAACGACTTCTAATCTAGATTACATAAGAACACAAAATACATATATAAAAAAATATCCTTGTATTGATTTTCCTTTTGCCGTGCACTAGTGTGGGTCGTTTTCTTTTGCACCTTATTTTTTTTTAATACCAGTGTCATACAGACAGAAACGATAAAAGCCGCTATTAGCCGCTATTAGCCCTCCAACAATTAACTTAATTACTAATTTAGCTTTCCCGGCAAAGCCAGTTAAAAAAGAAACGAAAAACCAAAAAACGAGGGCAAACATCCAGATGCATAATCTGTAGGCCTGGATACACTTTGTGTAGCACAGGATCCAACAATAATTTCAGGCTCGTCCAAACAAAAACACCAAGCTTCGCAATATTTTGAGTTTTTCGTGGTTAGACATATGCATTCTTCGTTGCACTGTCTGTCTATTCTGAATGCAATTTTAATTAGAGTAGATTGAGTTTCTAGCTGGACAGTCTAGTTGATACTGGTAGTCAATAAACTCCACGGCAACTAATCCCGGTAAGCATGTTGATTTAGCTTTCATTATTAGCTCCGCCATTGCTCGACAGCACACACAACCACTGGTAGACACAATAGCCTCCATATGTAGACAGACGAGAGTATGTGCATGTGCACTTTATGTCCTGTGAACGCTAGGTGCACTATAACAGGTTCACTTTAAATAAGTGTGGATCGTCACTGTTTGGTCCCATAATTAGCTTGTGATTCATCCATACATGTGGAAGAATACTTTTCTTCTAATCGTCATGCTCAATAGGTACGAGCCTCTTTTTTTGCTGTTCAGGCGATCCTCAAAATTCATGCAGTTTATTGATGCCTCACCAAAATCAAAATTATTGAAATACACCGCAGCAGATTGGACGTCTCCTATTTTCCGCTTTCATGCCAATACACTTCTGTGGCATCATCCAAGTATAATTCTGCTGGATTATTTACATGAGTGACTAAGTGTTTTTGCACCATCAGTATGTCCTGGGCCAAGTTACCTAATGCAGTGACGGAAATCCCATTATACATTGCCTTCTGATGATGTGTTTTTATTTATGGTGGGTTGACAGTGAGCCTCTATAATTTTATGGTCGGGTACGAGGTAGACTTTAAAGTGATAACAAGCATCACTTGTTTTCACGGTACATCCATCGTTGATACTTGCAACATGGTAGTTTAATATGCCACTGTACGAATCTGCTTCTCTGGTAAGGCCTTCAAAACGGGTACCGCTTATGACAATGGGCTCCCCACCCGCAAAAACGGTTCTGGGAACAAGCTATCTGGCTCAGTACCCTTAACTATGTTGGGAATGTAAAGTGTAATAATTCCGTACTCCAGGCACACTTGACTTCTTTGAATTCCAACTTTGAGCTGAAAGACTGAATTTTGCTAGCATCAAGGAACTTTAAACAAAGGGCATAATGCAGATTGGTAAGGGTTACCTGAACATGTTGATTTATTTCACACGCCGTACCACGTTGATACGTGATACATTCTCATATGGCACTCTGTATAATTTTGTGATCGCTACACGAGGCATATGTGAGTGGTAACTCAACTATGAGGGATAGTAATAATATGAGCACAGCCATCTGCCTTCTCCGTCCAATGTCTTGTATAGCTTCCACTAGCCCATAATGCGTAAATACTACGGTACGCCTTAACTCCCACAAAATAGCCTAATAACAATGACCACCTCACGCTACCTCTCACTCCCAAATACAGTAAAGAAAATATTGAGAAAACCTGGCTCAATCCATGCCATATGGTTGTCAATATGAGTTTATGTAACATACTACGATTCCTAAGGCTGCTATGGCCACCTTATATCCCCAAAACACAAACTGTGTTGATACACAATGCCTGAAATAGATGGCTTTCCAGGATAGGATGCAATCGATACAAGAGCAGTAGAGTTTTCCTTCTATTGGAAACTCTGCCCACACCACTTGTGTTCACAAGTACTACTTCTAATTTTCCGGAGCTTGATATAAATTCTTCTGGTACCAAAATTCGTAATGGGTCATCCTTTCCCAACTTCTTCGCGTACTCCTTTTCAGAAAATGGCCACTCCATAATCATCGACTGTAATTACTGGTGATTTGAATTTTGTGCTTCCGAAATCTGTCTTAACTTGTGACTAATCTTCACTCATTAGGCGTCGGCTTCCGTGATGACGTCTATGATGATGGGAATGTTCCCAGGAAAGCCCTGTTTCCCTTTAAGTCTTGTTGGAGGTTTGCTAGGTGTATCAGGACACACGCTAGTGTGTTGCCTGCCAAGATTAATGATAACATCTAGATAAAATACATATACGAGCATGGTAACTACTAGACATGTTGAGTCTTTACAGCTAGGGTAGTTCGGCTGTTTTCAGCCATCTGAGGATAAATAACAATGCAACACAAACAGTGACGGCGTCAGGACTCAATTGTTTGGGGGGGGGGGCGACAGAGGGCACATCTGGAAACAGAGTGGGCGAGGATTTTTTTCAAGGCACTTTTAATTCGTTTGATTCAACCTGAATGTAAGCTTCAATTCAGTACAATTTATTTGTAAAATTAGCCCCATGAATACACAAAATAAATTAGGCTACACACACATATATTACAAAGTTGCTAAAAAATAATATATAAATAAAATAAAATAATAAAAGCTCTGTTTATTCATTTGATTTCAAGTCTAGCTTGCAAGTTTTTATTATTATTTTATTATCTGATGGTAACCTGAGTGTTGGGGGGGGGACAGTGGGGAGGGGGCCATGAAATATTTGGGGGGGGGGGTTCATGGCCCACCCTGTCACCACCATTGGGCACAAAAGGCTGAAACTTATTGGATCGGGAGACTTTGGTCGCCTGACAACATAAAACTCACTATTAATGACACAGCTTACCGTTTTCTTGTTGAATAAACGATGTGTATAATGTTGATATTTACCTCATTACTTAGGCTACTGGCTGCAAGTAACACCATTTTTTGTGTCACGAAAATATATTCTTCCATGTGGTGAACAAAGCTGGCTCTTAGCTCATTTTACAGGTATTGCTCAGGAGATGTGCCCTTTTCATAAGGCCTCTTCTAATTGGTTAAGTGGTACAGAGGTTAGAGACCTCTAAACGACCAAATTGATTGTTTTACATTGTTTTAAGCATTATTATTATGCAACGATGTCAATCAACAAACGCCAGGTGCATGACGTAGGCTGGAGAAAAAGGGTTTGGTTTGTGTGTCGCTGTGTGAGTGAAGTCCCATCTCCTGCAAAACTAAGACTATTAATATCTATGTTCCTATTCATATTACGACCAAACTTGGCCAAATAGTAGATAGGTATGGAAGGTATGTTTATACCAAAAATTATGCAATTCTATGCAAGAGTTATTCTGTGTTGTTACTGTTCTTCTTATGTGACACTGTTTCAGAAAAAACTACAGCACTTACCTAAAATCTGAAACATGATCTAAGCTAGAAATTTCCTTGGCCTTCATCTTCACAGAGACCATTTTTTCGATTGTTCAAGCCATTCCAGAGTAATGGGGCCCTGAACGATCAGTTTTACTGTTTGACATTGCTTTAACCATTGTAATTAGGGAACAATGCCACTCAGCAAACGGCAGATCCATTCTTCAGCCTCGAAAGTCGCAGCTAGAAACGATAAAATGGCGTATTTCTTTCACACATGAAGGCTTTCAGAGCTTGCCTGAATTGGTTCAAAGTGGACAGCAACAATCACTGCATGCGCGTGCATGTTCACACCTTAGCAAATGAAAAAAAATTACTTCCAGCCACAAGGCATAGACTGAATTGTGTTTGGTGTCAATTACTGCATGCTATTAAAAAGTACACGGATTACAAACAAAAACGTCAAGTATGCTGTAAAAAAAAAGGGGTTATATGATTGAGGTTTCATTTTACTTGTTAAAATATACACGAATAAAAAATTGATGATTTCTATTTGAAATAAGCACATGTACAATTGAGAAAATTGCAACTGTTTAAGTGCTGTTGTGCTTTTAGAAACGTAAAGCACAAAGGCACTTAAACAGATGCAATTTTCTGAATTGTGCATTTGCTTATTTCAATTTAAAAAGCATCAATTTTTATCCGTGTATATTTAACAAATAAAGTGAAACTTCAATCATATAACCCTTTTTTTACAACACACTTGACCTTTTTGTTTGTAATATGTAGTTTGTAAGCAGCTCCTTGAGCAGTGTTTCAAAACAATGGCAATCTTCAAATAATGCTAATCAACAAACACCAGTAAACTGAACATTAAATAAATCCGTGCGTCTGAAGGAGATACTGCAGTACTAATAAAAAATACTAATCATATGTAAAAGGAGAAAAATGTTGTCTTCAAAATCTAACGAAAACCAACAAGAAAAAAAGAAGAAATGTACCAGAAAACTAGATTGATGTTTCAATCTCATAATTGCTATAAAAAAAAGGATTTCATCAATTTGGACCAAAAAAGTCTGATATCTACCGGAAAACAAATCTTGTTAAGGATTCCCACCAAGCTTTATGGCCAGTGAAATCGTGATATCAAACGCCAGACACTTTCGCCAAGTTAATCCCACCGACTTAAAAGACTTATAAGACTTAAAACGTTAAACGAAATAATTGAAAATTTCAAGGTAAGCAACCTTCGAACTATTACTTGGTGGGATTAGCTTGGCGAAAGAGCTTGGCGTTTGACATCACAATTCACACGGCTAAAAACCTCACCAGGAATCCTTAACAAGTTTTGTTTTGGGGTAGATAAAAAGTTTGTAGCGATGTACAGACAGACTCGATACGAGACCAAGAAGCTGTTCGTTATGTTGCCTGCTTTGTGTGATATGAATATGTTCATTTGAACGGGTACAATTTTGCACCTACTTGGATTGTAGGGTCACAGGGCAGTTCCTTGCAATACTCAGGAGATCCGCTACATGGAAGTGCTCCTGTGTATTTGCATTCTGGAATTCCTGGCTGGTTACGTGTGTACCCCTTCCTTGTACCTTTCTCACTCTCATATTGCTTGTACGCGAGTTCTATGGGAGTAACCAGCGAGTTATTGCTAAGCATTATGCTAGTTTGCCCACCCTAAAACATATGCATCGCAATTTACCCCACGTGCACAAACATACTGGGCATCTGCATTCCTCTGGTGGTGGTTTGAGTCTCGCACTTCTTATAACCGTCTTCACAGTCACATAATACCAGCGCATATAGTGGCAAATCATCTAGTATACTGTCATCCGACTTACTAGAGAGGGTACCGTTTTGGATAACTGCTTACTGCTTTTGCAACAGGACCTGCATATTGCACGCCTTTAATTCCGACCAAAAGGATTACTACTGATGTTCATTTTGGAACCATTTTCATTGTACCCTGCAAAGAATAAGGAAACAAGAGTAAAGGCCAAACTCAGGGTCCTTCTACTCTCCTTATTCCAATCCTGTATGTTACTTATGTCATCCCAACTAATTGTTAACCGTCGATGTTTCACTATTCCAGTTCAACCATATTTGTTCAACTTACTATTCGTAGTGGGTAAGTTAACTAAGTGTAATTAGTATTTATTATTTACACTGAGTGAGGTTAATTTCCAGGAAACTTATTTCCGTGGATACCTCAATTCAGGGGGGGGGGTCCATCTAAGTGACGTCCATCCTCATTTTCATAACTCGTGCTTCAGCGAGTGCTGGGTCGTCCTGTCTCCTTAGGCTTCAGGCTCATTAATTAAAAGTCTGCACCTAACCACCTTACTGACTATCAGCTGCACAAGGATCATGGCTCTACGCCAGAGACTAAAGGTCGAGTCCTGCGGTTAACCCTTTTTATGGATGTAATTATCATGTCTTTCTTGGGTGGAGCAAGCTCTTGGGTCCTAGTTCACTAAGATTCAGAGAATGCCTCTTTTTGCTCCTTATGGTGTTTAGGGGAAAAAAAGCTCCTTTGCCTGAATATGCACAATTCAGGTGTACTATAAGTTCAGTTTGCCTTCAGGAGGGAAAATCTAGTAATAACGACTTTACTATGGAACTCTCTATGACTAGGGTATGGTTCCTGGGTCATCAAATACCCCAAGATTTAAGCTAATCCTTAGCTTGTCCTTTACCACTTGTATGAAGTAATTACACGCTACATCTAGTCCTTCTGGTGCATTTATACGCCTCTTAGCTGGGGTCAGCTCCTGGTCCCAATGACTTCCGGAAGTCAAAAGCTGATTTTTGCCGTTTACTGCGTTTAGAATTAATATCCACAACTTCAGTTCAGTATTTTTCTTCAACCATATTTGCCTGATTTGGCTGTTATCCTTTTTCCAAGCTTGTTCACCGAGTGACTCTTTTCAGAAGGGTTTTTAGGAGGTAAATCTCCATCGTTTAGGAGGTAAATCTCCATCGTTTAGGAGGTAATTCTCCATAGCAAAAAAGAAGTTGCTCCCCAGAGAGGATTCCTCTGATTTACTCCTTTGTTCACTAGGGTCATGACTTGATGTCCCGGTGCTCTTTCTATGGGATTTATCCTTTGGTGAAGTACTTGAACCAGTTTGGGTCCTAGGAGACCTATGACTCGTAGCGATTGGTTCAATTAGTTGTGTACGTTGAGTACTGAAAGGATTTTGCCACGCTCAAAATGGCAGGGAAAATGTTTGTAGCATCGTCCGCGTACCTCAAAATAATTGTGTAGTGGAGCAATGTTTTTCCGTGACCAAAGCGTAACACCAACACCACACACACAAAACGATCAATACCAACAGCCGCAGGGAGAATGCGAATGACGACTACATGAGGGAAACAACAATCGGCTCACAATAATATAGCCCAACGCAACGGGGAAAAAATATGTGGCATCAGATGGGTAACTTGACACAAAGAGAAAAAATCATCTCAAACATCAAGAACCCAAGTAACGAGAAACACCCCTGGCAAACCGACCCCCGAGCAGGTGCACAGGCAAATGGCAAAACCAAACCCACGACAACAATTGCTATACCTACAACTGAATGCACCAAAATCTCATTTCACCAAATCATTGTACGGATTAAGCGAATCAGGCAGATCTGGTATCAACGCATTACCGAGACACTTCAACTTGGACTTGTTAAGTCACAATATGCAACACTTTACTCACGTTATGTCTTTTCGTCGACAACAAGCTCATTAGAGTGACAAAGTGATGCAACTTATCATCAATTCTTGAGTGCCTTATGCAAACATCTTGAGATAGTTGAGGTACATGGCAAAACAATATTGGTTACGAAATAGAACGAACACCTCATCATAACTACATCCAACACTAAGTACATTCAACCTTACACTAAGTAAGGTAGAGTATTTTGGTCTCCTTGAAGTAAATCCTGTCAAGACGGTTATCTGCAACCCTCAAGCCTCTTGATGATAGGGTTGTGCACAACTCTAAATTTCCAGGAGAGTTTGACATCGTTGTATAAACTCGACTCGATCTGAAAACTTTATAGTCCAAGGAGCCGGCTGTTGGACAGGTTTGCTTTTCAGGGCGACCTCTGGCATGCCCTGTGTACTACCCACTCACTCAGCCCCCGGGCAGGAGAGGAGCCACACAGTATCTACGGCTGTAGTTTTTGTAGGGCTTCAGGGAGGCAAGTGTAGGGCTCATGGCATCCGCCTCGCCTGTCCTTGCCATTTCTTCGCAAATGCATTCTTTTGAGCTCATTACAAGGGACACTGTGTGTACATTTGCATTAATTTGTAAGAATAGTTTCGTGGGGCGCATGGCTTTGGGCCACTGCTCTTTAATAAATCTATGGTATCTGCCTTGAAACCCAAGAGAGCTTAAAGCAGCGTCGTTCAAACCACCAACTACTTGACTTACTTTGTCATTGTCATCCTGGCAGATGAATTGTTGCTCGATTCTGGTTGGCTCTTCACCCAACCACGATACGATTATTTTGTTTTTTGCTTTAACTCAACTTTATTGGGGGCTGAAGGAATATGCGTTTCAGGTCCATTGCTGTTGGAAGTGACTGTGCAGGACATGCGCTAAAGCCAGGAGGCCATGTGTATCCTAAAAACGAGGATGCTGAATTTTGCAAGAAATATTGAGTTGTAAATGTTAATACGGTTGACATTTTTTAGTTTCTGTATCTTGCATGTTACAGTGGAGACATGCACCTGTATTTTAAAAAGGGGGATGCTACATTTAGCTGAAAATTATTATTAGCTACAAAGGTTTTGGTTGATGTTTTGGTTGTTTTCGTATCTTGTAAGAATAAATGCTGCGAGGACGACGACTGTTCCCTTGTTCTCCCACTTTTAAACAATGCTTTAACAATACATTGCCGAACACTGAGAAAGACAAGTCGTTTGGAAGCTACACTTTTAAGCAATGAAAACTAGAAAACTTGGGTTAGAAAGGGCGGTACAGGGTGATCAGTTAAGTTGTGACCCAGCTTGATAGCTAAGGTACTACTGAACGATAGTACTCGGGTGATGTGATGAGGCCATGAGGGGCCACTGATGGACAAGAAATGGATGGCCTTGCCAAATGTTATCAAGGTCATTCAACTGCCTAACTTCTTAAGTATGCATCACACACCATCAGTATAATTTAGGAATGTGTAGGGAACAAAGAGACAATGGAAAAAAAACAGAACAAAAATTGGACCAGATTTGCAGGATCTACGACTGTACGTAATGTGATGACGAGTCCCTTACCACCACATCCGCTCGCCTCCCAACGCCTTCTCGCGCATGCAACCCAACCGGAAGAGAGGATGCTCCTGCGTATCAGTCTGGCCTGGCACCGTGGCGTTAAGTTGACAATAAACAAGATGCATTCTCCAAATTGAAGTTCACTGACTATCCAGGGGAAGAGGAGGGGAATTCTCACAGAAAGATGGCGCCCAACTAAAAGATGGAACGTTAAGAAGACCGACTCTAAGTTTAGACGAAATTATGGAAATTTTCACGAAAGCCTAATTCGACTTGCCACGAGGCGCCCATTCACGCAAGGTTTTTTGATATCAACCTGATGAAATTGAATAGCAAGTTCGGTAAAGACCATGGAAAATGCTTTGAAAATGCCAACGAATCCTTGACACGATGTTTGTTCCCGTTTTTTGGACCCTGTCTCGAACCACTGGACCATGGGAAACTTCATTCTTCCATGACGCATTGGAAGACAAGGTAAAGCCATGACACGAAAATGGCACAAACTACGAAAAAATTTGTTAACGATCTGGACGAAGATCAGCTTTTTTATTGCGGTTCGTTTTATACATGTGAAGGAATACCTTGCGATCCACGTTTCAAGCATTTGATGATTACCGGTTTTCGAATGCTAAGATGTCAGACTATTACGAAGCAATTACAGTCAACGGCTCGCTCATCAATGGACTTCCGTCGATCATTCTATCGAAGCACGGCCTCTCTCCCGACCATCCACGGCCGCGATCTCCATCTCCGCCCGAGTGCTCGAGTGCCCGCAAGCCCGAGTGCCGTTTTCCCGATGAACTAGAATGCTAATTTTCATTGACTCCATCGATCACCACCGAACTCTCCAGTGCAAAGTACATTCAATTCAAGACTGTGTCCGAAACCTCTCATAACTAACAGTAAAAGAAGAAACAGAATTTGTTTGGCTTGTAAATGTAGAAAATTATTTCGCAATGCAAATTTAATCAGTGTTTTCTGGTAAGCAGGTAATGCAAAATGGTGGGATCGCATGCGTGTCCCTCATACAGTAAACAAAAAAAAAGTAAAACAAGGGTACAGGTAAGGTCAAAAATTGAAACAAAACGTACCGAAAAGAAGAAGTGTACCTTGGAATGTGTTTCTGGGAATTGAAAACAGACTGAGGCCGTTTTCCAAATTATTTTACGGAAATTCATTGTCAACATCCAAAAATTTACGTTTGTCCATGCCATGGGGATTACATCAAACTTACTGTATTACTGTAACTTTAGCCACTCTGGACTGGGACTCCTTTTGAAAGGAGGGGAGCATGTGATGATGAGTCCCTCCCTCATCATCACATCCGCTCACCTCCCAACGCCTTCTCGCGCATGCAACCCAACCGGAAGAGAAGACACTCCCGTGTCTTAGTCTGGCCTGGCACCATGGCAGTTAAGTTGACAATACACAAAATGCATTCTCCAAATCGAAGTTCACTGACTATCCGGGGTAAGAGAAGGGAAATTCTCACAGTAAATTGGCTACTTTTGACCCTGAATGTCATTTTATTCAAACGCTCCGTCGTGCAGGAAGCATCGCCTACTTTCAGGGGTCGAAAGTAGCCATTTTACGTAGTTAGGTCCTTCGAATCTAATCAGATTTTTGTTGTTTTTTTTTTGGATTGGTAATGTTTCTTTGTTCCCTACGTATTTAGACTCGTGGTGTGTGATGCATGTTTAAAAAGTCAGCAGTTGAATGACCTTGATAACAGTTGGCAAGGTCATCATTTCTTGTTCAATCACTGGCCCCTCTCGGCCTCATTACATCACCTGGGTCTCATGACATATCGTGTACTGCTTTACTATCAAGCTGGTTCGCAACTTAACTGATCACTCTATATATAAAGCTTTATTACATGTCTCTGTCGCAGAGGAGTCTGGAACTTCTGGGTGCCCCTGGTTTGGGGGCATCTCTGTTGGCTGCCCCTGGTTTGGGGGCATCTCTGTTGGCTGCCCTTGAACTATCCCGCATTCCGAGAGTTCTCTTGTTGCCCCTCCTCCTGTCCCCATCTGGTGCGACCCCGCCCTCTGCTCCTTCAGTGGTAGCCTGGACCCGGACTATGCCGGTGTCCGAGCTTACAATGATACGTCCTAATCTGCCGAAGGATGTACGCGTTGTGGTATTGGTGTTGTGTGCCAAGCTATCGGCTGGAGTTCAGTTACCTCTTGGATAGTGTGCCTTCAGCCTTTGTTGGTGCGCTTGTGGAGACTGCGGTTGCGTTGGGGGTCGGCATGGATTTGCATGTGTACTCACTTGCAAGGGTGGGATTTCTAAGGAGCGTCGTCGCGCTTGATGCATCGCAGCCATTGGTCCTGGAGGTAGAAGCTCTTTATGGCTCGGCAAGTAGGTGTCGAGGTTAAGGTCCTGTGGACCTGTGCACACTCGGCGAGTTCGGAAACGAGCTCGCCAGTGATCTGGCCAAGACAGGCTTACGTCAAGACGCCCCTATCGTATCCTTTGCAGTCGGCCCTAGGGATATCCGGCCAGCCTTTGCCAAGTTTTCTAGTGAGGTTTGGCACAGGCATTGGGGACTTACTGGGTGCGCTCTATTGGGGATTCACTCCACTGATTGGCATATCAGATGGTCTATAGCCAATTTGAATTGGCACTAGCAATTCTTTACTTTGCAGGCAACACTTATTTGGAACATTTTATTGGCTAACACCGTTGACTCGCCAAACAAGTGTTGACTTAATAATGGTCCTCTCGAAGGATAACGTAGTGGCACATAATTCTTAAGCTGAATGTGTGGCGAATTCTTTGTGGTGTTGGAATTTTATCTGTTTATATTTGAAACTATTTCGTCACGAAACCTTTTTAGGGTAAGAGTCAGCTTATGCTGTCCAATCCACTACCATTTCCTTAATGAATAAATTTACTATTATTTACAAAAAAAAAAAAGAAAAATCAAAACCTACAATAAAAAAACTGAAACCAATGAAAATAGAAAAACAAATCGAAATGATCTCGTAAAACTTAATTTTCCCTCTACAAGTAAAGTCTATCTGGAGCCATCCGCTTTTGTTGTGGTCGTCTGGTCTCTCCCACTTGTGTGGTGTGAAATGTCTCCAACTACGTATGCATTTCAAGTGAATGACCAAACGCTTCAGTTACAATAGATGGTGAATCAACGATGGCTCCCAATACAGAAGATTGCATTTTCTCATTAGCTCCCATCACATTAGAACATGGACAGCTTTTGGCTCCCATTACAGGAGACTTGAGAATAAAGTACAATGGATCCTGGCGATTGCCGACCAGCCCTCTGACTATATCTCTATTGGCTTTCAACTAAAGGCATTGACAGTAGAAGAGCTGCCCCCAAACTCTAAAATAACCTCAAATCCACTTTTATTAATGGTGGCATTTCATTCAAAAGTAGTAAATGGCTTAGAACTCCTAATATACTCGGATATTGTTTTGGCACATCACTCTCAGTGGGCATTGAATTGCAGGTAGCAACTGTGAATTATACCGGCGCCACCTCATGTCATTCAAATAGGAAGGTGCATTTGTTCAAAACCTTGTAGCCGTCAGAATTAATGACCCAGCATTTCTTCCATTTGTGACACGTGCTAAAGTGTCCAGTTAAAAATTTAGCGTTCAATACGTTCACTTTCCTTGAAGTGTTTCAATATAAGCGACGAGTTTGTACACTCAACAATGGTAATTTTAACACTGAATTCTACAACAATACTGATGCCCGTGCTTTTAGCGTGGAGCAACATTCTTGTAAAGAATATTAGAATAAACTAATAGCCTGTAAGCAGGTCTCCGTAAATTGTTCTTTTAGGGAAACAAAAAAAAACCGTCGCAGCATCTGGTGACTACAGTGAAGACCAATATGCAACGATATAAATAAATAAAAATAACCGGTAATTACCAATTTTTCGGCACTTTTACTTTGGTATATGTTCATCTCAAAATTAAAAAATCACACGTGACATGTGGCCAGGAATGGAACACCATGACACGTGTATTTATTTTCCCCCATTTCGATGGCCATATTTCACTGTAGTCCCTGGATGCTATGATGGGTGTTTGTTTATTTTCTTACTGTAGTTTCATTCTGTTGTAAGTTCTTAATTTGTTAAACAACGGATTGGTGGGAAGGTCTTCTTGTTGTCTTCTTGTCGTGTCTTCATTTTTAAGTTACGTGATTTGGCGCATTTTAATTTGCCAACAATACAGAGTAAACTTTGTTGTGTTATAAACACAGAACATGAATTTGATTGGCTGAATTTAGTCAGCCAACAGAAAACTTATAAGGAGTTACAGCCAGTATCGTTGCAACGTGGAATGCTGAAAATATAAAAAGGAAAATTTAAAAAAACGGGGTTTATTTGAAATAGGGTAGTTTAGCGTATTTAATTATAGTTGCGGTACAACATAGTTACGGTACGAAATATTAGTTGCGGTACGAAAAATAAAAATAGTTAGGTGGCCAAATCAGAGATGGCGCCACTGGTTTCCAAAAGATTTCTCGCCATGTGAAGTGACATCTAGCGAGCTCGCCATGTGAAGAAACGTGTGCCACGTGACTGGTGAAAGCGCGTTGCATAAAACTAGTCGGCAACAAGTGTCCAGGTTCTTCTTCGATGTCGTCTCTCGTACTATGACGCCTGTCAAAACATGCTTGTCCGAAATGTAACTCTTCAAATCTTTGTTTAAGCAAACTTCGTTTTCCAAGCACTGCGAAACCAAAGGAAGGCAGGAAAATGTGGTTGGCCTGCTGCGTTAATCGCACGCTTGTCAAGGAGCGGCAAAACAAGATGGCGGGCCGGTAAAAAAACAGCGTTCCTGAACTTCAAGACGGCAAAGCAGTGGTTGAGGTGGAATTGCTTTAGTTGCGCCGACGGCTGGTAAGCCATAATGACTTTCACAAGGAGTGCACGGTAATCATGCTCGTCGTAACTGTGGACAATCTAATTGAAGACCGACGCAGCGGTTAACAAGACGGTCGTGAGTATAAACAAACTGTGTAGCCTACGTAAGTTAGTCATGGCGAGCCGCGTTGCGTTGTGTGCGACTATTTTTCAAAATTCTAATTACACCTTTGAACACTAGCTAAATTTCACGTTGAGTACTGCAACTAAAAGAGTGCATAATATTTGTGTGTATTTATTTTGTTGACTGGAAGTTTCCAAAGCCTAATTTATTTTGAACGGCATGCCAAAAACGATAATTTTGAGGAAGGGTTGGGTAAATAATAATTTTTGGTAACGGGGAAAGGGTTATGAAGACGCAGTATACCGTAGTTTACAGCTTTAGTAAGGGTGTAAAATAAAACTGGGTAAAAGAAGAATCTAGAATCCTTAAAAACTTGTAAAGTAATTAAGGTTTAAAAAAAATTAATTGAGAATTAATTAAGGTTCTTGGGTGTAGGCCTAGCCCATAATTAAACAGAGACTAAATAAGCTGGTCTTATTTCTCCATTAAACCACCTTCTGAAATATTCGTTAGTGCTGTTGTGTACATAGTGAATAAGGGAAGAAGAGAAAGGAATTAAAGTGTAAATAATAGCCTATTTTTCTACCAGAAAGGAGATAGATATTTACAGCTCTAGGCAATGGTAACGAATTGTATATTGAAAGTGTCTGACTTATGTGTATATTTATTTACAATTGTATAAATTTGCATTCCTTTTATTCTGTTGTCCTGAGTTTCATTATAAAAAAATTAATAATACTAGATAACACCTCTCCCTGTGCAGAGTGGTACAGGAAGCAGGGTTGCATAGTGCACAAGAAAAGGGAACTTAAGTGTCCTTTTTTCTTGTGCACGATACTGGCGAACTCCTTCATCAACAGAAAACGTAGGCAAGGTGAATGACTTTTTATGTTTATTTTGATCGATTCGTCCGATTTCAATTTAGGTATACTCACTCGTAGCATATTATTTTCGTAACAACTAAAAAGCAACAAAGCATACCAAGCCTTGGCACTGTGTTTAATAATCTCTGGTAAGTTCCGTAAAGGCAACTGCATACCAAGACTGACAACAATACCCTACTCCTCAGTCCACGAACAGCGAGCTTCATTGTTAGCAATGTTTATTGTAGTATGGACAAACTCGGTTGTCGCCTACTGTACAACAGTAACACAATTAAAATGACAAGTGCGAAACGAACAATTACAATCCTATATAAAAACAAAATGTTTATTTGCTTTTGCGGTCACTAATGTTTCTTAACAAGAATTCATTCTTAAATGCCAAATTTTAATCTCATGTCAGGAATGTTCACAAATTAATGATCAGTAAAATAAGCTATGCTAACTGTCAAGCCAAGGTTGGTTTATAGAGTTTTAATTCAGGTCCGTAATACCAATAAGTTTATCTGGCATTACCATGGCCACATGATCTATAAATAAGCCCTTTTTATTCTTTCAATACTTTCGACTACAAACATTCCCGCCCTGCTAACCTATTGTAGTCCCCAATCCCAGGTAGTTGGCCAGCAGTCGTGCATTTGCAAATGTATGTTGGACCTTTCGCCTGATCACACTTTCAACGGGTACAATTAATAATCACCCTTACCTACAGTATGCATGTCAACTACTACAACAGTGGCAAGAAATAAGCTATACAGAAAACTCTATATCGCATTTGTCTACCTAATTGCACCATGTGCTGCTAAATTTTAGATTTAAACGGGGAACGGTTTTTCCCCCTACAAAATCTAAGACACTGGTCGTCACTTGTAACCGTTCTGGAAACACACCATCAATGTTGAACAAGAACCATGTTGTTCTGCAGTCGCACCATTGTCCACACGCCAGCAATTCAATAGATTTTTAGTCATTCAACACAAATGCTTGAACAGCTCTTCGTCCTAGCTACCGGTATAGCGCACTGATCTCCGTCAACAAGATGTTTTAGTGAAACTAAGTACTCACTCGTCTTCATAATTCTACGCGTTAATAAAAAAAATATCCACCTGATTACGATATTACTTCGAGCTGCCCTCCTTTGAGGTAGGTACGAATGCTGCAGTGTCTTTAGCTGATTTGTACGATGTAACAGTCCTTCCGTCCTTCTTTGCTTCTTGTTCACTAAGCCATTCTACTTTCTGTTTGTGTTGCTTGACCGCATCCATGACACGATCCATTACCATTTTTTCAGTTAAAACACCTTCTTCTGAAGCATAAGCAGCTGCCTGGAAGTTCACAAAAATTAATATACTAATTATAAAGCTTGTTCAGAAAAAACGTACACGTAACAAATGTTTTTTTAGTATTATTTATGGTTTGCCCCGATGTTCAAAATAAAATTTTCTTCCCATCTCTTTTTTTAAACAGTCGCACACTATTGGATATTCCAAGACATGCAGCTGGCTTCCATGTGCGATAGCACATATCCATCTGACTTTCGCTCGATGTTCTGTCCATGCGAAAATATTTTTTTTTTAACTAATATAATGTACTGGCAGAGTATAAGACTATTTTATTATTTCGAATGTGTTCCATTAAACTGTATCTTCGCCTTAAATTCATGTCCAAAGCCATAACTAGACCAATTTTTGACCGATTTGAAGTTTGAATACAACATTCGAATAGTTTTTTTTCGAGAGCAGTCCATTGGTGCAAATATGAAGTCAATTGCTCAAACATTTATTGAATTACTTTTAGTAAAAGCTAAAATGTAACCAAAAATAAACCGTAAAATATTTGGTTTTGGAGCCCACAATAGCAAAAAAAAAATAATAAACACATTAATATGTACGCAAATCCTATACAAATAAAACGTCAAAATATCGGGGGTGACTGGTTGATTTTGGCTTCTATTGCCTAAACGAAATATACATTACCTGTGAATTTTTGCATTCCTTTCCGAACGCATTCTATCCCTAGAGGAACGCGAAGTGTAGAGCCGGCCGGCTGCGTAACCTCACAGCAGTGCCCATGTGTAGTTCCTCCAATTAGGCAAGAGACACTAAGTATTGATTTCCTCTCGATCTGTCATGGTGGTGACCCAAAATCAACCGGTCACCCCTGGTATTTTGACGTTTGTAGTTGCCGTTATGAAATATCATTTCCTGTGAATTTTTGCATTCACTGTAGACCTCATCAACACTGATGGCGGGCGCCTTGCCCTAGGGTTATGAGCTTCCCCCGGATGAAACTCCACAGAATTAAGAGTGGGGAGGGAGAGGCCAAAAGGTGGATGTGATCAAGGAATTAATTTACACGAATTATTTTAGAAGGGGAGGACTGGGGCGAGGGTAGAATATTCTGCAGGGGATGAGACCACGACCAAGTGCCCAATAAAGGGATGTCTAAGTTTAGCTGAATCCAGTGGTTGAAGATGGGATGTCGTAGTCCACTGCATTGGTTGGAGATTGGTTTGCTTGATGAAAAAGACAAAGTCGATGATAAACGTGGTAATCACAAAAATACAGTTACCACGAATACTGTGAAACGATCTATCAAATTCTACGGACATATTTCCGACTAAATGTCGCTCACTTTCACACTGTAGATTGTTCAAATACTTGCAAATTTTCGATTGCCTCCAGCAATCTTCATCAAGCGATCTGAGGGTTGTTTCTTTCCACGTTTACATGTTTTCGTTCCAATTCACCGTCAGATTGTTTTGTGTTCGTATTCGAAACCGCCACAGTGCCAAGCCTCTCATGGTGGTTTGGTGGTTTCGAATACGAACGCAAAACAATCTGACAGTGAAGTGGAACAAAAACATGTAAACAAGGAAAGAAACAACCCTCAGATCGCCTGATGAAGATTGCTAGAGACAATCGAAAATTTGCAAGTATTTGAACAATGTACAGGTGAGAGTGAGCGATATTTAGTCGGAAATATGTCCGGAGAATTTGAAAGTGCTAATGTGGTAGAATGTGGAGGAGACAAGCTGTGTGTGGAACAATGAGTGGTGCAAGTAGAGAGAGTTCATAAATGTATAGGAACAGGAGTCTTTAGCACAGGCGGGAGACAAGAGGATGAAACCAGGAGTGACAGTTCGATGCTGAAGAGTCGTCGTTCCGGGATGAGCAAACTAATAGAAAGAAGCGAAAAGAACAAGAATTAGGGAACGGTAAGGAAAGAGAAAGAGTAGCCTTTCGCACGTGAGCAACAGTCACTATACGGCAGTTGGCATGATTTGTTGTTGGAATATTTTCACATTTCTGGAACGGCAGGTGAGAAATCGTCAGAAGTCAAATTGCCAAATTCGACAGGCAACGAACCATTCAGCAAGAAGTGGAGGTGAGGTGGAGTTGCCAGTTGACACTGTGGAGGCGGTCGTTGTGTGCGACACAGGACGACTCCGAGACACCTTGGACCTTTCGGAATCAATTTGGGATCTTGTTTCAACTTCCGGGAAAAGTGGAGAAAAAGAATAAGGAGGTTTGCGTGAGGCTGCAAGCTGGAAATGGTCGCATCTCCATTGATAACGTGCACTGCCAGGTGTTGGAGAGATGAACCTGAGATTGGATTGGGCGAGGGTCAAGATGCTTGTGGTTCTCCTTGGATGTTTTCCTTTCATATGCAGGCGGTCCTTGTGAAGGTTGGCCAGACGCTGAATGTGAGTGTTTATGGGTTTTAAGTTTAGTTGGAGTTGGCGAGAATATGATGAATAAAGACGGAGTTTCTTGCATACTTGAGTTTGAAGTGATTCAGGGTTGGTTAAGTCAAAGAAGTTGGAGTCGGCGGAATCCGTGCGAGTGTCCAGTCCAAAAGACACAATAGCGGGAATGGAATTGGAGCTGGAGAAGTGGCCGAGGTCGCGGGGAATGTTGGAATGGCTGGCACGGCCTTGGTTGTGGCTGTAGCGGATACGACGATGTCAGGTTCGGACGAAGGTGTTGGTAGCAATGGGGGAGCATTCATCGAAGCAACAGTCTTTGGTTTGGACAAAGGTGACAAGGTTGCGGCTTATTTGATGTAGTGGAGAGCGATGAAACTGGTTTCTTAGCCGAAGGTGGAGCCGATGATGACGAAAACGAATTGTTCCAAAATGCACAGGAAGAGCTGGACGATTCGAAAGTTGTTCCAGAAGGTTTAGACGAGCAAGCCGAGGATCCAGAAGTGATGGTGGGATCAACATTAGGAGTCGAAATTGTCGGGTGACGAGTGGGCTCCGTGATAAGAGGTTCAGAAGGAGGAGACAATGTTTTTGTCAGTTTGGGGAGAGAAGCAGTCTTTTTTTTTTTTTTTTCCCCCGGAGTTGGTGGAACGCCCACGGTAGCTGCCCACGTAGCAATTGTCTTGTCATTGATGCTTGTGATTCCTTGATTCAAGATGTTTGTGCTGGAGGACGGACCAAAGGTCTCTGTCAATGGTGACATACATTTAACAGGGGCGAAGGAAATGGTCACACGAGTCTGGTGGATTTGGCTGGTAGGGTCAAGGTCATACCATTTTGTGCTGGAAACTATGCCTGCACAGTGCAGAGATACACGTCGATGCTTCAATCGGCGATGGTTTGAGACACACACAGGTCGTTGGAAAAGGTTACAAACCCTTTGTTCGATGATCCACCACGAAGTTTTGGCCCCATGACGAAAGAAACAAAAGACAGAGCGAACGAGGCACACGTGAAGCCGCAAAGAAGATTCCCGCGTATGGGCAGACGTATGATGGAACGGCGGTGCAGGCGCTGATGAAGTCAATCGAAGGAGCTCGACAGAGGGAAAGCGAGCTTAACCGAAAGGTGAAAGAGGCCCAAGGTCATCCCGGCGGGTGAACACAAGGGAAGGTGTCTGACCGAAACAGAGCGAAGTGCAGGTGAACCAAAACAGAGTTTCAATGGAAATGGTCGTGTCGGAAGTCAAACAAGGCTGTCAGAGATGAAAGAGAAGAGCCATCTTATGAAGGTTTAAGGAGTGCAAAGCAGTGTAGAGCATGGTGTCGGAAACGAAAGAGCTGTTCATATAGCAAAAGAGACGAACGATAGGCGTGGTGAAAAAGACCTGCGGAGATTGAACGATGCGACAGTCATGAAATCGGGTTTGGGTCGGAGTATAGCTTCGCGTTTTTCCGGGAATGAAGGAAAGAATCGAAGCAAACTCCCAGGTGTGGAGCAAAAGGCAAACAGGGTGAGAATACGAGCAGAGAATGAGGATGACAGGACGACAGGATTGACAAGTCCTGAAAATCAATGAAGGAACAAAGTTTCGAAGATCAATCTTGAAAAAAAACGAACGGCTAGAAGACGATGGACTTGGCACTGGCAAAGTGGGAGGGAGAACGACAAAAGGCTTGACCGAAGGAGTGTCGGAAGACAAAAGATGCGGAGGCCGTAGGGTGGGGATGGGATAAACATATGGAATCCATGCTTTACCAAAAGAGTGTCGAAAGCAGGCCAAAAGGACGGGTTGAGCCAGTGAAGTCGAAGGTGAGTTTGATGACGGTGTACCAACGAAGGCGGTGAGTGTGACGGATCAGACTTGAAACGGAGAAAAACTTAACTTGACCGAAGGAGAAACAGAGCAGTCCCCAAGGTGGGGGCGATGCCGAAGGAGAGGGCACTGCGTGAGGTGAGAGGCCAAGAGCAAATCATGGTACAAGATAAAAACATTCAGGGTTCCCGTGAGCGCACCATGGTGAGATCTTGACAGAAGGCAAGAATCAAGAACGAAGGAAAGTTGAAGTCAGCAAAAGGGTGAAGAAACTTAGGAGTCCCAAAAATCTGGTCATCTGGAGGTCTTGAATGAAGGTCGAAGGGGTCTTGCTCAAAAGGTGATAAAGAAAACGATAGCGTTGTGCTTGTTGCACACGCTAGAGTAAAATGGATGGCAATACCTTGTGTCTCTTGCCTAAATTGGAGGAACTGCACATGTGCGCTGTTGTGGGTTTACGCAGCTGGCCGGCTATACACTTCATTTTTCATTAGGGCAAGAAAGCATACGGGAAAGGAATGAAAAAATTCACAGGTAATGGCTATTTTCGAAACAAATTATGTTGAATCAGTACGGCTAAACAATGCTACGTAAGCTATATTGGTAATAATGGCAATGCCAGCATCTTTAAGTCAAAGTCATCCAGCTTATAGTCGTACCCATTTATTTTCGCCGAATTTGTGGGCCCAAAATTGCAATTCACCTTACAATTGGGCCAGTACGGCAAATTCATGGAGTTACGATGTTACAAATCAACTGTATCTTCTTGTTCAGTGAACGCCTAGCTTCATAGGAACACACACACTACAGGTTTTGAAAAATAGCAAGTTGGAATTGCCATTTAATACATTATTTTGTTCAAAGCCGCAATCGTGAATTTTCATTGACTCAAAAGAAAAGTCTGGTTTTTTAAGAAAAATTTCCCAAACTTTAGGACAATTTTTAGTTAAATGTACCATTGGTAATTCAATCATCTCAATCAACATAAAAGGAATTACTTCCTTGCATCGTTGGCACACTTTCACACAGAAGATAGTCCCTCTATCTTGTGAATTTCCAGGCCTCCAAAAGTAGGGTTCGTTCTCTGGTTACAGACTCAAGGCAATGCAGACGACTGTCCCATCTGGAGTTCGTGGCGAATAAATTTCATGAGAAAAAACAAATTCCACGCATGAATATCCATGGCCCAACTAAACCGTATGTCACTCACCTAACTACACAACTCAACGAAAAGTGGGCAGGTGTTGTGCAGCATAATGAATGCCGGAGGTTAAGCAGCAAAGATCGGCCTAGTGGATGCTGGAAGCTACAGCGAGCGGCAAACTCTAATTCAAACCAAGCAGACGACAAAAAGCAGACATGTAACCAGCGAACGAACCCCACTTTTGAAGGCCTGAAGAAGACTTCTGGAAGTAGTTGAAAATGTGCAAGATAGACGAACTATCTTCAGTGTGAAAGTGTGCGAACGATGCAAGGAAGTAATTCCTTTTGTGTTCATAGAGTAGACGATGCGTTTTACAGTATCATAGTAATGTTATTTTCAGTGATCTCTTATCTCGTAATGCTAAACTGAACCAATCAGACTATTTCTTCCCCATCGCTGTACCACAAATTTTTTTATTAGCTTCAAATTTAACTCGTCTGGTGTGAGGAGTGCATGGGCTTTTCGCTTTCTCTTAACTGGATCTCATCCTGCCACACAAGTGATAAGCTGCCTACCCCACAGAGCATACGCGTCAATGGTGTCTTTTCCAGTTGAAACATGCTCATGTAGTGGGGCATATAGCATTTGAGTGGGTTAAGCCAAATGTGGCTGAGCAGTGGTAGAGCTCCGGTTTCATCGATGACTGGAAAAGGAACGCTGGCAATGTCCTTGACAGCCTGTGCGGCCATGGTAGTGTAAGAGACTACCATGGTCCTTCAACGGTAACGGGATCTAAACTGGTCTATTCTTACATTACTTCGGCCCCCTGCGATGATCGGAGGTTGGCATCCCCGGTTTGCTTCGCCTCCAACTTTTCTCCTTCAATGTCTAGTAAGGTTCAAAATTGTGCCACTTCATCTATACGAACATTCATTTACTTCAGATGACTTAAAGCTCCAAGAAATTTCTTTAAAAAAATAAATTGTAACATATTGTTAACCAAACAATTTGTTTGAATGCTCACATTTCGTCTTCTAGGTGGACTAAGCACTAAGCTTCCTTAAGACCTTGTATCACCCTCCCATAGTTTTAGAAACTCAAGGTTTTTTTTGTTTTGTTTTTTGGGCCGAATCATATTAGCTAACGGCATCTACCCTTGTTTAGCAGTATTCACGTTAAGTGGCCTCAAAATGTTAGCAGGAAAATTTGCAGTACAACATTACACAACCGTTATCCTCCGTTAACATCGCTTACCTGCCATGCGACTCCTAGTTTTGCTATTTCTCTGCCTGACAAACCATCTGTAAGTTTAGCAATGTCAGAGCACAGCTTGCTATAATCAAACTGGGCTACTTTTAATCTCCTGCAACAAAAACAAATCCATCACGTATGTTAAAGCATAATCTAGACAAGTTCTCTAAATTTTAGAGAGATTTACCATTCCCTAGCTAGAATCTGTTATCCCTAGTATGCACGCCCAATAAAAAAAAGGTACGTTATTGTTTGCTTTATTCCTCACACGAGTTAAAAATCCCTGCTTCCTCCGCACCAATATACTAGTAGCGTGCCAATACCAATTTTTCGATGCCGATCCCTCCGATATCGATTCCACCGATACGCCGATTCCGGTACCAGGGCAAATTTAAAACCCATGTACCATAGAAACTATGTTTCTGGGCCAGTTTGGTTTATAATTTTTTTTCAACTGTTTTTCACATTAAGTTTTTACATTCTCTCCCCCCCCC
>JAHWFP010209404.1:0-13736 GCA_023313725.1 Lithobius niger | reverse complement strand
CCCCCCCCCCCCAAATAAAAATTAAAAAAACAACGTACTCTGGTTATACATAATGACGCTCTAAACAAATTTTTCCTTAAAAGAAATAACTTATAAAATTGCCAGTATCTAGTAACAAAAAGAGCAATGATATAATAGCTTGTATAATTTATTTGGTGTTGTAAGTTTCATTAATTTATATTTGGTTAATTCTTTCCAACCGGATTAATTTAGAATTAGGCTTCAGTTGGAAGAATGTTTTTTGGGGGGAACCAATTTTGATGGAATCTGCTTGGAATTGGTGGAAATTTTTTCCATTCCGAGTCTGATACCGATACCTTGGAATCCACTTGGAAATAGGGCTGGGATCGGTTACACGGTTAACCGGAAACCGTTCCACGTTCGGTTACACGGATTATAAAACCTGTATCCGAAAAACGTTTGCTGCGTGCACCATTCAAAACCCGCGGTGAACGAGCCAAAAATAGCAAAGTGTCATCATTTAGGCCTACTAATCCAAACACTCAAAATCAGTGAAAGTAGAAAAGCGGGGTGAGTAGGGGCAGCTTATTTACGAATAATCTGCATGGGCTTGTTCCCATTGAAGCTGCTTGCTTTCTTTGAAACAAACTGCTGATTGTCAGCGCGTACATGAGGCAGTTAAAGACAAGCTGGCCAGCATCTGCCCTCCCCGCGTCATGGAGTAGTGGACTCGTCTGTACCTAGCGCGAACGGCAGGGAAGCGCCGTCATAACACGTAAACGAAATGCGTTGCTACCCGAAAACGCAAACATGCTAATTTTTCTGGCTCATAATTTGAAATGAATGGAACATTAACGAAAACGTTGTTAAATTTTGTTGTTTTATTTTTGGCTTACGTTGTCGTAAATAGGCCTAAGCCATCTTGTAGATATTTTAAAGCTACATAAAGTCAAAATTGTTGATAAAGTTAGTACTTAAATTTATCAACGTCAACTTTCTTCTAGTTTAAATCCCAAAATGCTACACGTAGTCAATAACTGTGCTTGTCTTACCAAGGCCTAAATCATATTTTTTTTTTACCTTTGTTTTTTTATTAATGTATTACATGGGGTGACATTTTTTTGGCTGTATTTTTTGCGAAAACGGTTTTCGTGTAACCGACCGAAAAAAAAACCGGTTAAACGGATAACTAAAAAACTGGAAAGTACCAGCCCTACTTGGAAAACAAGGTATCGGAATCGGCACACCACTACAATATACCTAATGATAGATAGATCCAGTGCCGCACTGGCGCAGAGTGGCAGACATCTTGATTGTCTTGGCGCACGGTTCCATCCAATCAAGGAATTATGATAACACTAAGCTCATCCAATACAGATATTGACATCAGTATCAGTTGCAGTAAAATATAGTTTTTGCCACAATGTCGCCCAAAACCACCCAATTGTATTTCAAGTCCTAATAGGCATAAAGGGCTTTATTAGGTAAGTAATTTCTCAATGTGGAAAAAACACTACCCCCATTAAATATACTGGGATCAACTGCATTTTACTTTTAGTATCGCCATCGATGAAGAAAGCATCGGATCACATTGTTATCAGTACAGCATGTTATCAACTGAGCTATAGATATTTTTAAATGAGCCGAGAGGTTAATGTTCAACCCAAATCACACTCAGATGTTTTACCTGTTTATCTGCCTTTAAACCTAATATCTATCACAAAATGAAGCAGCATGCAGTTTAGTACGGGCTCAAGAAGTTGACACTAGTATTTGCAGGTATGACATTCATTTTTTCAACAATTCATCACCTACGTCAACAACTTAACGTAGGTGCTGAATTGACAAACGGATCGATTGGTTACG
Organism: Lithobius niger; assembly: GCA_023313725.1. Classification (NCBI taxonomy): domain Eukaryota; kingdom Metazoa; phylum Arthropoda; class Chilopoda; order Lithobiomorpha; family Lithobiidae; genus Lithobius; species Lithobius niger. The sequence continues at coordinate 11,909 of JAHWFP010209404.1, read as the reverse complement.
CTTACAGACTTACCGTTTACCTTCCGCTGCAGGTTGTAAAACATATTTATCAAAATAAAGTCGGACAAGTCTTTCTCTCTCATCCAATCCAGGTAAATCAAATGACACCATTTCATCAACACGATCATTGATGGCCCAGTCAAACTGTTCTGGTGTGTTACTAGCTAAAACAAGCATGAACCTGCAACAACAAAAAAATAATGCACTTAATAAACTGAAAAGTAATAAAATGACCGAGTGAGGTTATGTGATACTAGGAAGGAAAAACACATAATGCCTGAGGACGATAGTAGGAATGAAATTATACAATCTTTTATTTAAAACTGTCGAAAATTAGCAGCAAAATAGACTGTTATTTTGGTTTTTTGAGACTAGCGTTAACTCGACGAATGCTATTGAATGTAAATTTTCCAGAATTCTAGGAACCAATACTTTACATGTAAATTCGAAATAAGCCATCACCATCAGTGAAAAGCTATTTATTTAATCAACACTTTGACACAAATCAGGTGACTGGTACTGTTTACTTGCTCACACATATGCAATACACTTGGAGCAATGACAATAGGATTACTGCACAGGATTACTTTGAACTAGTAAAAAAGCAACCGGAACTTACTTGTTGGACTGATCTCCAGTTCGATAAAGGAATGCGTTAAGGGTGGCTCTGAGATCTTCACTGATAGATTCCTGAAAAGAAAGCAGTACTAGTTAAACACTAAATTCAAGTAGTGGTTAATGTAGTTTAATTCAAAGTGTAACGGTACATCTTTCCTATCATGCCAATCCTCGACATAGCAAAGGCAAACCTACTTATGTTGATCATACGTTTATTCCAGTACTCGGGATATTGAATTGATTTTGTATTGAACACTCACTTGCTAATGACTGGCGTAGATCGTTCTGCTCTCTCTCAACTCTGTCGTGTCTTGCCCATCTCTCCTCAATGCAGAACTCTAGTTTCCCTCCCTGCAACGTGCACCGCTCTACTATTGCCTTACGAGGCCAGACCATACTAATCCACCCTTTCCTTGGTGAGGTCCTTCCTCACATTCACCTCCCTCCTAAGCTACAGTCGCCCAAAGCAGTGTGCAATTAATGTCTGAAACGACTGAGCCTTCCAACCCCACAACGATAGCCGAAAATGAGAGCTAGCCTCCCAACGCTGCGCTTACGTACTTTTGCAGGGGCACATTCCGGAACTCTTTAGGACAGACACTCACATCGGCTTGTAACCCGTGCAACCCCAAATGTGGCCCTCCAATGCCTCTTTATTGGCAGCTCAACCCAGCTCCCCTCTCCGACCACCATTTACCCACGCCTTTTGCACGGCCCAATCCACATTCCTAAACCCGACACACCCTGCTTGAGTCAGACGAGCAAGCACTTAGCACACATAGGCAAAGGATTACATGACGCTTAAATTGCCAACGTTAAAACAATTGTCGTATTAATGCTGGGTAAATATGCAACTCTAAATTTCACTGCAATGGCCATGAGAATATAGTTCACGGCAAGGCAATCGCACTACACATCTTGGCATTAAAAAAAAAACGACTGAGGGATTACACCACACCAACCACGATAGGCAACAGCAAGGAGAAAAAAAAAACATGCGCACAAGTTTGGTGTCACCAGAATGCCGTGACAGTGAAAACTCAAGCCATAGCGCCACACTCGCATTGAAAGAAAAGCACTGCTACAAAAATATACGCCCTCTAAATATGTCCCATTATATGTCCTATAACCAAAACTAAAGTCAATCAGGAACTTGACGGTCCTTAGACCTTCTATTAAGCTCATAACTCTCATCGTATCCGCACACACTCGCCTGTCATTACACTTTTCCATGCAACTATTAATCACTCAAGGCACTTCCCCTCCCACACTATCAATTCATAAACCGGTCCATCGTGTTCGCATTATACCGTCAAAGATCTAGCAGAGCACTTCAGTGGGTGTGGTCGCCTACTCCATCTGGTAGCGACGTGCATATCGACTTCCGTGAAAAACGTCAGAAGTGGCAAAGTGTGAGTGAGGTGGTACCATGTTATGCACGTAGAATATGACTTCCTGGGAGCAAATGTGAAGTGGAACACTCTCTGCTTGCAGCAAGCCACACGGTGCAAGCCACCCCTCTGCCTGGAGTACACACTTATCTCTCGCACTGCCGATGCCGGGATCTTCGTCTCGAGGACGGCCGGTCGGTGGCCGCTGGGGTGGCCGCGTGCTGTGCCTCTGCCAGCCTCTTGTACCGGCGGTTGGAGGGCTCGGATCGGCGGCGACCGAATTGGGCGTGCGGCAGTCCACGCGGCCGTGGCGTTGGCGAAATGAAACTGTATTGCCGGGCACATCCACAGTGAAATCTCAAGGATAGGTATCCCGTGTGTCGGACGTTTAATCGTTGGACTGCAGAACGACCGCAGCAGGGAGTTGTCAAAAAGCACTTTCCACAACCATATAACCCGATGTGATGCTTTAACGACTGCCTACCAAACAGAGCAGGGACGCGGCTGCGCATTCTGCTCTGCCGGCGCAATGGCGATTCCTGTTGCCGCGTGTTGTGGGCTGTCGATCGTGTTCCATTCTGCTTCTTCGCCGGGATCTCTACTGGAATCTGGGCTGTAATCGCGATCGTCCCTTGTTGGCTCACCTCCCATCGCTGTTGCATTAACGGAACCGATGTCCATGTAGGAGATCCAGCCATCGCTGTCTTCGGTTAACACTGTGTAGCGTCACCAGCTTCCATGGGCACCATTTTCTCATTGTTCTTGTGGCCACCTGATGCTTCTTCACTTATCGTCCAGCAGCACGGACCGTTAGGGCGCCAAATGTAACAGTACATCTTCCCTGTCATTGTCAATCCTCGACATAGCAAAGGCAAACCTACTTGTCATGTTGATCATACGTTTATTCCAGTACTCGGGATATAATAATAATAATTTGTCACGATAGCAAAAGGTCTGGCAAGGACTCTAAAATCGCTAGCAGCCAGCCTAAATTAAAAACGGAAGACAATCATATGTAATGAAAGAGGTTGGCCGGCAAGGGAAGGTGAGGGGATTAGGTGTTGGGACACGAATGCCTTACCACCAAGGTTAGACCTGCCAGGGATTCTAAGGCCTCCGATGGCATCGCCAAACGCGTTGGACACAGGGCGTGGAGGATCGGCCCAAGTAAAAATAAAAGCAGACGAACAAATGAGATGGTTTAAAAAGCATCGTTATGTAAAACAAATTATGGTTATGATAAGTACTAAAAACAAAAGCATCCCCAAAAAGGGAATTGTAACCCTTTAAAAATGAATAAATAAAAAAAAGTAAAACAATTTGTATTTTCCTATGTAGAAACAGTACCCCCTGACGGGCTAAATGATTTGCCACAAGTACATGGAACATATTCTCAAACCTATTATACACTTGATTGAACACTCACTCGCTAAGGACTGACACAGATTGTTCTGCTCTCTCTCAACTCTGTCGTGTCTAGCCCATCTCTCCTCAATGCAGAACTCTAGTTTCCCTCCCTGCAACGTGCACCGCTCTACTACTGCCTTGCGAGGCCAGACCATACTAATCCACCCTTTCCTTGTGTGAGATCCTTCCTCACAAAAAACCGCTCGAAACTGATACACTGGAACTGGTGAGACATGTTTTTTTGATAATCATGCAAAAAAATACGCAATTTTGATGGAAACTTTATAAAGCTGTACGTTAAACGGAGTTTGGCAACTTTTCGACGAGCAGATAATGGAGAAATCATTTATGTCCCGATTTCTTCTGGCCTTATTCAAGCTGTAAGTTCTTGATCACCTACATCACCACAACTGCTATAGTCTTTCAGATCAAAATTTGAAAACAATGTTTGGAAGGTTGACTTGTCTTCCAACATTGTGAGAACTGCATAGTGAGCTTGTCAGCAGGTGTGTGATACATGGGAACGAAGGAGGTTGAAGATTCACAAGGAACACGCCATATTTTTCGAACTATTGGAGAGAGTGATTCCAAGGCTCGAAAATGAGGGTCCCAACTTAAGTTTGCTCAAGAAGGGTGGTGGTCTTATCCACCCAATATTGTGTCCTGTTTCAGTGTGATGGAATGCAAAGCCATTTTTTTGCACTTCATTCTTGGTGTCGGCTAGGAGTTCTTTCAGTGGTTTGTTAACCCCTCTCCTTGGCTCGCCAATGTAAACAGCATTGCATTCCTCACAAGGCACTAGGTACACTCCTCTGGAAATTACTTCCCTACTTTTAAATTTTGAACATACCTAAAGACGGTTTGGTGAATTTTGGTAAGGCATGACCTTACATCTTCCCTGGCCTGTGTGACAGTTGGCACTTTCTCGTGTGTCTCGCTTTGCTTGGATTTAAAATTTTATTTTTAATTGGAAACCGTGTCAATTCTCAACCATCAAAACCCTCACTCAACAAAACGTCTCTATCCTGAGATTACAGCTTTGCTGCATCTGAACAAGCACTTCTACAAGGTGGAGCCACTACTCGCGAAAACACCAACTTTCAAGCAGCCATCTGCAGCAGCAACACGAAAACTTGCTGACTATCAAACAGCCCACGGAAAATACAAGTTCGTGCATTACGAAATTAGCACAAGGCATATTTAGGTATGTTAAAGGCAAAAGTTCGGAAATGATTTCCAAATCTAAGTGTTTATAAAAGCGAAAAATTGAATATTTTGCACAAAGTTTCGCTTCTATTTTCAGTGAAAATAGGAACGCAAAAATGTCTTACCTTCAGTCACGTCCTTTATTTATTTGCAGTTACCTTCAATTTTATACTTTTACTAAGCATCGATATTGGCAAGTGAACCAAAAACATGAGAATCACAAAGCGTAATAAGATACCAAGCTTTTCTTACCGAACTTCTCTTCCGAAGGAAAGCGTCTGCTTCGTCAACAAAAAGCAACAAACCCCTTCTACTACTGGAAGCCCAATCGAAGACTTTGTGCATTGCAGTCACTCCTTCTCGGCCCATAGGAGCAACATCGCCACCCGTCATGATGGCGTAATCCATTCCAGAGTGCTGTGCAAGTTTCTAAAACAAAAATAAGAAATTTTTTTTAATGGCGACGGATAATAAAGAAACACAAGGAAAACCACTGTTACCCAGGACCTTCTTATAAATAAATAAATGTTTAACCACTTAAAGTGGTAAGACAAATGGAAGGGTAGCGGAACCACTAACACCAAGCCCAGAAAAAACAAAATCTTTTTGTGCACAAAAAGAAGCAAAGAGGGAAGAAAAATTGTATAGAATGGCCTAGACCCAACATGCAAAGTAACCCGTTCGTGACCAAATTTAATACTCACGCAGGAGAAACTGAGAGAAGGGCAATGTTTTCAAACAATGTTCAAAATCCGAACAGTAGACGCGCATACAGCTTCCTCTGTCAAGGAATTCCATGCAGGAACAACCCGGAGGTTGGAAAATGTTGCCTACAATCAAGTCCGGAATCCAAATGGCGTAACTTGAGTGAATGTCCCCAGATGGAGGATGAAAGGCTGAGCTCAAAAAAAGAGTAGATTGACCGCGAGAAGACCCTTTAGAATTTTATAGGTTAATATTAATCAGCCCAAAATCGACATAATTCCAAAGGTTCCAGAGCGAGCCTACGCAGTCGGTCCCCAGCCGAGAGACCAAGTAGAAAAGGAATACTCCTGGTAAATCTGCGTTGAACAACAGCTTCAAGCTGATCGATATCAAACAGCAGGTAGTGAGAGCAAACCGGACTGGCATACTCGAGCAGGGGCCGTACATAGACCTTATCATTACCAATCTTTTTTTTATTTTTTATTATCAGGTTGCAGGTCTGTTATTCAACTTTAATCTGCTCTGCCCATTTATCCGGGTGATTACTTTCTAACCGTTTATTAGATTGAATCAAAGTTGGTGCCTATTTCAGAGCAGATGGGAGCAACAGATGCTACAATGTTCAGCGTTTACTGATAAAGGAACACTGAATTTGCATATCACCAGTCTAATGTGCGACCATCAACCCTCTCCACTGTCGGTTGCCATTCGCCACCTCACAAATGAAAACAAACAGTTGGCTACTTCACTTTCAGTCCTATTCGCCAAAACGACGACTAGCAACAGACAGTCAACTTTAAACAGCGATAAGTTGGGAATCGTGCAAGTTAAAGGCGAACTGTTTGTGGTCTTGTACTCATTGCAAAGGCTATACAACTGTTTTCAGCTGGGTATAAAAGAAATTAAAGTACACAATGCACCAGATGCACAAATGTGCATCACGTACAATGTACTGACTATGGGGCGAGAAGATAGGAGTGCCAAGTGCTTCTAAGATTGTACTGGTCTTGCTACAACTGCTGCTGGATGCACATTTGAGAGCGTTAGTGACCATGCTAATGCTTAGCATACGACTGAGCTGGAGTTAACTTTCGATTACGGGAGTAATTTTTGATTATGGGACATGGAGGAACTGCATGAAAAAACATCAAAATACCATGGGCTCCTGGCCGATTTTGGTTTCCATTGGCTAATCGAAAGTAAACATTACCTGCAATTTGTAGCATTCCTTCTTGCTATGCTATGCGTGACGCAGTCCTCCTGTAAAAGCGCTGGTGCAATACATGGCTTCAAATCCTTCGTGCCTCTCAATTGTTACTATGATAACTCAAGAGGGGAGGTAGGGCAGATACAGGTAATGTATTTTTTTGATTAGGCAATAGAAACCAAAATCAACCAGGTGCCCGATTTTCAGGTTTCTATATGCCGACGAAAATATGCATTATCTGAAATTTGTAGCATTTCAGTAGACCTCGTCGTCGAAGGTGGTGAGACCATAGTAACAGGTGCCCTGGCTACGAGCAGTCTGCCCAAGAATCAAAGGACTTGAGCAGCTGAAGCAAAGGGAGAGCAGGAGAAGAGCAGAGCAAATGAGGTGTCCCATGGTTTCAGGGGGGACACTGTGTCTTGAAATTAATATGAAGGATTGAAGGTGGCTTCCTTTGTATCACTTCTCATCAAGATAGGAAAGGGACGAAGAGAAATTATCCAACATAAGCTGATGTCGAAGGACACAGCGATCATTTGATAAAATGATAAGGGAAAAGGACTCGAGGACGCTTACAGGGATGAATGACAAAACAGCCACAACTGTGACAGGAAGTCGAATTACCTTAATGTGGTCTTGATGCGAAAAGGTTGCTGGAAGATCAGTTGGACGACTGGCTGGGAGATGCGAATCGCTTGACATCTGAAGGCGGGCATGTGTCTTGAAGACGGTGACGAAAAAGGATGAGAGCACCGGTTAGTCATCAGACGAGACAAAGCTGTTGTGGATGGCTGACACTAAGTTGGAAAATGTGTATCCAAAAATTCGTGGAAAGGTAGAACGTATGGATATGAGCGTATCCGAGGCTCGCTGTGCCGGACGAACAGTTGCTAGGCCAAGAAAGAAGTGAACGTTTGATGCCAATGATAGTAAGTGTAGAGAAGTGTGCGAGTCACGAGGAAGTTCGTTCGCTTTGTAGCTATGAATTTTCATCTTAATCTTGAGGAATAAATGATGTCTTAATAATGGAGTGTATACAGAAGGTTTAGAGGAGCCAGAGCCTCAAATCTGAGGCAAGGAATAACGAAGAAAGTCCTGAGGGTGAGTCCAGGCGAAGACGGGTTCGGGAGAACGAATGGCAGATATATTAACGCAAACAGGCACTGAAAACTTGCTGAAGAGTAGAAGAAGTTGATTGAAGTCTATCAATTGCTCAGCGAAGCAGGTTCGAGAGTTGCAAGTCTTTATTGGGCCAAGAACCTACGTTTGTGGTGAAGAAAACAGGAAGACAAAATGACAAGGGTGAAGGCGGCCAGGGGATCATGCGAGGCAGATGTCGAACTTATGGGGACGAACAGGAAAACGAAGCATGGATCTGACTCCTCCGTGTTTTCTCAAAAGTGGCAAGAGGCTGTAAACAAAAGAAGGAAATTGCTGTAGTGTGCGGAAGCCTAAAGCCACACCCTTGGCCGGCGCCCAACGCGGAGCACAAGGTAGTAGACGCGTAGCGTGGTCAGAGTAGTGGGAGATTCCAGGGAAAACAGGAACGAATCATATAGCTTCGTCAAATTACTAGACGGAGCATGCGTTCTGGCGTTGAAACAAAGGAGCGGCGGAACGCTGAGGCCTAGGACGATGTGAGAAGCTCGATGGGGAAATGAGAATCAGCTACGGTTGATGTTGGGTCAGAGGGCAAAGGCCTAAACTGTGAAGGGGAAGTCTCAGAATGATGATGGCAATTGCGATTAATATGGGTGATTCATGGGTAGGGGCGTAGCGAAGCCTTAGTATGTATGGGGGCGCAGGTCAAAAAAATCCGATTATGACCCAAGACTTGCCAACTTCTACCGCAAACTTTATTAGAAACTTTATTTCTACGTAAATAACCAAACGATATCGGATGCCCCATAAAAACGGGCAGCATTGATACGGAGTAAACTGGAATATCAATGCTGTCCGGTATTTCTCTCTCTAGGTATAATTTCACCAGGGAATAAAGAGGTTTCGTTTGGGCAAAATGCTAATGAACGAATCGTTGTGATCGACGTTAATTAGTTAGTAATGCTGTAACACAACTAATTTCATTAAAAGCTGCGTACAGATGAACAAGGGTACCCGCAGAAGGCCAAAAAAAAGCAGGGGCGGGGCTCTCATCACAATTTGGAAAACGTTTTCTTTTTTTAGACTTTTTTTAACACGTCTTCTTTGCCTAATCAGTGTTATAGATCTTCAAAGAGTTTTGAATAGCCTTTGTTTTAAGGTTTTTTTTTGTTTTTTTTTTATGGATTTTCGTCATAATTCTGTCTACCAAAAGGACAGGAAAAGGCTAAGCGGCAAAGAAAAAGGAGCAGAGCGGATGACTTCAGCCACAATATAGGGGCGCCATTGCAGATGGAAAGAATTACTACAAATACCGTAGTGAATTTAAAATTCAAGGTAGTTTATATTCATTAAACAACTCAAAAATCGAAAATATGTTGTAATGAAGACATCCAGCTGGAAATCCCCCCCCCCCCCCCCCGCCGGTCGCTACGTCCACGTTCCTGGGGCATCATAGCGTGTGGAAAAGACGGAGTTGTTGGTTTTATGGCCTGACGAGGATCTTGAGGGTGGCTTGGAGTACGACGACCATAGTGGGCTACAGCAAGTGAACGACCGTAAGGGGCTCGACGAATCTTCGAGAGGGAGCAGTGCTGAAGGTGCCAAGGTGGGCTTGCCGGTAACAGTAACAGACGGATTTTGGAGTCGATTAAAATTAATCTGGACTTTTGCTTGATGACTCGTTGGCGAAGATGAGATGCCTCAGACGTGAGTGCACCGTTCGCTGAACGAAGGAGAACAGCCTCAGATGATGATACAGTGTTTGTTGTACGAAGTCTCACACAAGTTGCAGAAAAGTGAGGTGGCGGTCTGTAAAAGAGAAGCAATATTCAGATCAAGGTGGGCAAGATCCTCTTGTTACAAGTCCAAGCCATGAAGGATAGTGGCATGCAGGGGAGTGGCTGAAGAAAATGACGCTCTGAGTGTCAGAGCATAGAAAGTGAGGGCAGTATAAGCGGATGTACAAGCCAATGGTGACGAAGGCTGTCGTTGGTGGACAGACAAACGCATCGGAGGAACAGGACGAAGAGGAAAGGAAGAGCCTGGTAGTCAGGAAATGCCAGGGACCGTTGCAAGTGTCTTGGAAACGGTATCGGGTGACTGCGGCTCCAGAGAAACAGGAAGTCGGGCGAAGCGGGATGAACAGAGGAGGTGGCAGAACATCTAAAGGCCCTGAGGAAGGCGAGGGCAGTTTTGCCAAGAACGAAGGATATGCTCCCAAGCAAAGCAGGCAGAGCGAGTCGGGAGATGTACAAGGAGTCGCATTGGAGACAGAGCCGGCAAGGACAACTCCAATGTAGGAACAGGTGCTGATGCTGGGAACACAGGGAACGGTGAAGGCAATCTGATGGCTGAGGAAGAACGACGAATGGAAAACGATGGCACAGGGTCCAAACAGGAACAAAGTGTGGTCGCAGAGCAGGAACTGGCCCAGTGAAAGGATTCCAGGTGCAGAAGCGGACGAGTCTGAGCTTGACATCGAGACGCCTGGAATGTCCAAAAGACGCTATCTAGAAGATGCCGAGCTTCGTTGTCCTGATAAGTCGTCCCGGTGAAGAAAGGAGAAATACGTCACAGCAGCGACCGAGCAGTAGGAGCAAATGGTGGGTGACCAAGGCGTCTACGTGGCAATCCGTGGAGAACGAATGACCCGCTGGAGGGTCACAGATCATGCCGTAACGAACATGAAGGCACAGGTGATCGGTCGGTTGACTCTGAAGAAGTAGGAACTGGCCAGGACACCACAACTGAAGATGGTGCAAAGCGATCATCCGAATTCGAACGTGTCAGGCTGCGAATGTTTGGCAAGACAAATGGTCAGGTAAACCTGAGGACGAATCGGTCGCAGCAACAACCGTTGGAGAGTACATAATGTCCAATCAGCCTTGTCAAGATGAACAGAGGAGAGGTCGCAAGCAGGTAGAAGCCTCTTATATGACAACCGAAGATAAGACCAAGTGTGAGGATGTAGTGCCAAGATCTTGAAAATCCAATGTCCGGAGAGCAGGGGAGAGCAGCCACATAGCGCGGCGGCTTAGAAAAGAAAGATGAAGCCAGGTCTGGCACGAGCACTTTTATAGAAGGACTGTGTCAAGCACACGCAGACGACGAGCTACGAAGCTAGCAGGGAGCCAACAAGTTCTTCTCTAGGGGGAGATTGCATAGCAAGAAGAAATGCCACAAATTACAGGTATGTATACTTTCATCGGCATGTAGAATATCAACTTTTGAAGTACCTAGACCAACTGCACTATACTAGATTAAGAATAAATACAACTTAGCTAAGATTTAGAAACTGCCTTGAGGATGCTGCGGTGTGTTCTATTCTTTACGATACAGTAGAATCAGCGATGTACGCTGCTTGCTTTTTTGGCTTGTACAATTCCTGTGTAAAAAGAGGATAACAAATTTTCCAAGCAGTGGCAAACACTCTCTTACACACTCTTGTATGCAAACTCGGACGCGTTTTTGTGCTTTCACTGACGTCGACTAATGGGTAATGCAGAGAAAAATTGTATACCCTGCCTGAGTGATCGCAAGCTGGGTCATTCACCAACAATCGGTGTTAGGCTTAAATTTAATATTTAAAAAAAATTGTTCATTTACACGACGGAAACTGTGTTTATTCCTAGTGAGTGGAATTAGTTGGGAATATTGCGAGATGACATTAGACAAATTAGTAAGCTACTTAACAATAACTAAACTAGAAAGACTGCTATCGTTTTTGTATTTTAGGTAATTTATATCAATCAAAATTAGATAATTTGAATACTCATCTCACATCCCAGAATTCATTACTTCCACCTTTTGAATTTGATTACTCCCCAACCTCTTTTTTATTCGTCAGTCTCACTTTCTTTCCCGGTGTCTATCTCTCTCTACATTAGGGGTGGCACGATAATCAATAATTCGATATCACAATAAAATTTTTCGTCGATTATTGTATTGCACTTTTCTGACTTATCGAATTATCGTGCAAACCCTGATGCTGAAACTGTCATATCTCGGAAACCGTAATAGCTAGAAAGTAGAAACAAGCGGTTTGCGGCGTTGCGTGCAGAATGGCAAGGGCTCTCCAACCAAGTGTGCAATACTGTTGCCAGTGGCGTAACGTGTCTCTAGGCCTATAGGCAAATTTTAAGGTCGGGCCCTCCCCATCTATTGCCCCTGCTCCTCTCCCCCACGCTCCCCAATCTTTGACCTTTTTGACTGTCTTGGTCCAAATGATACACATACTCAGTACCGTAGCTGAGAATTCTGGAGCCCCCCTGCAA
>JAHWFP010209403.1:0-28102 GCA_023313725.1 Lithobius niger | reverse complement strand
CGAACGGCAACTTAATGAGGGGGGGGGGCGAGACCGGGGGGAGGGAAGGGGAGTGAGACGACGCGGAATGAGCGAGCGAAGCGAGCGACTCCGCTAGTAGTAAAATAAAGCTGGTGTTTTTTTTTTCTCCGCAATTCATGCAATTTGCAATTCAAATTTGCAATTCATGTATTAGTTCTTTGATTTGAAATGTGTTGGAGCAACTCGAATTTAAAGAAATGCAAGGCCAAGCGAAAATTAACATTTACTCCTCCCCCAGCCCCAGACAAAAAAAAAATAAAAATACCGAAAAAAATGTTCTTTGTATAATTCATGATAAATGGTAATAATAAAGCTTACAAGAAATAGCTGGCACCGACACCGTACCGATAATTTCTGAATTCACATAACATAGGGGGCCACAGATTTTTTCTTGAAGCAGGGGCCCCCAGATGTTTTCTTGCAGGGGGCCCCAGATTTCTCAGCTACAGTACTGCAGTTAAGAGTTGTAAATTTGGCAAATTGGGACGTTTACAGGCATTGACTAAGACAGCTATGTAACAGTGTCTATGCCTTGTCAATTCCTTCTCCAACGATGACAGATTTTGGTGTCTACGCTTTCTGTCAGTTACCTTAAATTGATCTTCTAAGGTTCGATTGACATTCTAAGGTATGTTCAGGATTCTGTTGTAATAGTAAATAAATTAAATTTAATGTTATTTGTAAACTTGCAATTAAGTTATTCCAGGAGGAAATTAAAAAGCATACTTCAGCTTTCATTTCCTCCTGGTTTTTCCTATTATTATTTTATTTTGTATATAAAAACAATTGTGACTACAAATTTGGATTTTATTCTAGGGTTTTGCCGTAATTTTTTTAAACCATTTTTTATCTGAAGCAAACTAACGGCTGTATAGATGTACCACCTAAATTTTGATTCTTGCTAAATTTTTAAACGTGACGTACAGTATTGGACAATGAAATTTAGACAGAAAAATTGTTGGCTTCTCTGCTACGCGCCTTTATGGATTACTTCTTCCAGGGCGTGAATGGCTGCGGAATTTTGAATGTTTTAAGGTATTGGTTTCAGAAATAACGAATATGCATATTCATGTTGCATGTTGGATAATAATAAGCTGTTACGACGAATAATTACGACATTAAGTCCGTTGTTATAGTCGCATCATGGTAGGATAGACACTCTGTGACGACGAGTCCACTTCTCGCACGTGGGTACAGACGTTCAAAGTAACCAATCGCTTGCAGACTGAGCTTTAGTAATTTAGTCTGGAAAGGATAAGGCTTTTTGTGGTTTATACATAGGCGTAATGCACTTTCGTCATTCGTGGGTGTAAGAACACAGTGTTTATCAGTACCTTCCTAAACGACCGAACAGGACGAACAGAATGCACCACTGTTAGAGAGAGTTTGGCTCCAAATTTGACGTCGCGCGTGCATAGTAACGTTGCGTCAGCCGCTTAGTACCTTCCGAAACTGCAATCGCAGCTCAGCATAATCGACAAGATCAACAGAGCACTCGTTACGTCATAGCTTTAACGTGACCAGACGTGGCTAATTGATTGTTCCAGGCTAGGCTAGGCTAATGGATGTGACCAGGCGCGAGCAATGCCAAATTGCAAACCATCTCGGGGAGGTGGTTGTGGGTGATTGCCAGTGGTGGAGCTTTTGAGCATGCGTGAGATAAGTTTTGCCAGAAACAGACTAATTGCTGACGATGTTTGACGTAAGCAAGCCACATCAACACAGCTACAGTGGGAAATGAGCTGAACTGTCACCATCAGTGGAGCGTTCGGTTCATTCTGTTTGGTGTTTTAAGGAAGGTACTGTTAGTCTTTACTTGGGGAACTAATATTCACCGACAAAATGCAAGCTGCAAACCTGCAAGCTGCAAAACCTGAAGAAAGAAAGTAAGACTAAATACTTGGGATACTGGATTGAGTATAAATGGAAACATAAAGATCGTGTAGACAAGCTTACGACAAAAATTAAAAAAAACTAATGCCTAACTTATATCAAATAAGAAAGGCAATAAATGACAGAAATAAAAAAACTAATTGACACAGCGTGGATTGAAGCAAATTTGTTCTATGCTTGAGAAATGAACTGTACTGCAAGTAATAGCATGTTGTATACATTACAAAAGATACAGAATAAAGTGCTAAATGCATAATAATTACACTGAATTTGCTGTGAAGTACACCTGCAAGGCTTAAATCGTTCATTTATGAAAAAAATGCGATGTAGCCAGACACAAAAAGAAATAATGCCATGAGCTTCATCAAGAACCACGGTAGCGGTCCTTATGTAAGCCCCAGCACGAACTTCCATGTTAAACGCCAAACTTTTGAGTACTATAGTTTGGCCCAGAATTGACATTGACCAACGAAATTCAGCATTTGGGGTCGTGTCGTAACTATTTCACTGCATTACAAATTTTATAACAACAGTCGACCCGTTTGGCGTCCACAGCGTGGCCATTTCTTCTTGTTGTTGTTGTTCTTATTGTTGCTGTTGTTGTTGTTGGTACTCTTTGCTTTCACCTGGAGATCGAACCACTGGACCGATTTTCACAAAGGGGCCCCAGAGCCCTCCTGTGTTGAGGTTTGACAAACATCCTTGCAGATCGAGCTGAAAGCATGAAACTTGGCACGTAATTCTTATCATTGCAAATCAAACCAACCATGGAACCCCCACGAAATATCCCAAAGGGCCCCCCTAGCGCTCCCCTCTCTGATGCTTGACCAACAAATTATTGCAGTTCGGGCTAAACACTTGAATTGTAACACACAAATCATTCTTAGCAGTACACATCGAACCAGCCATGGAACCCCCATGAGATATCCCCAAGGCCCCCCCCCCCCCCCCAAGACTCTACCCCCTCTTCCCTGCGGCTTCACTAACAAATTATTGCAGATTTGTAGTAGTACAAATTGAACTAGCTATGGAACCCCCGCGAGATAATCGACAAGGCACCACAATGGTCCCCTTTGTGCCCCCTCCTTGAGGCCTGACCAACAAATTTGTACAGAGTGCTAAAAGAATGAAATTTGGTACACAAGTCATTGTTAGCAGTAGAAATCAAATTACTAAGGAACATTCGCAAAATCGTCCAAGGCTCCTCAGGGCTTCCTCCCTATTCACAATCCATGAGGTTGATACCTGAAAATTTCTTGTTGATTGTACTGAAAGCATGTACAGTATTTTGGTGCACCAATCATTCCTAGCAGTAGAAATTGAACTCGCCATGAATCCCCAAGCAATTCCATCAAAGCCTCCCCTAGTATCCCTTCTCCTCCTGTGCTCCCTATGCAGCATCAATGACCAACAAATTCTTCCTGAACGTACTAAAAACATGCATTGTAGCAGTAGAAATCGAACTACATACAGAACCCCATGAGATACACCCCAGTATTTCCCTGTGTCCTCTCCGTGAGGTTGATGATTAACAAATTCTAGCTCGACTTGCACTGTGAAGAATGTCTTGTGTACCAATAATTTACGTTTTAGGGTGATCAGCAAGAATTTTTTGGTCAATAACATCATACAAGTGAGTGTGGTAGGGGGACAGGAAGAGGCCTTATGGGGTATCTCGAGAGATTCCATAGCTAACATGATTTATAAGCTAAGAATTGACTTGTGTACCATATTCATGAAGTATAGCTCGATGTTCATGATTAGCCTCAATTCTGGCCCATAACAGCTGTATACTACACCTCAAGATCGAACCAATGAACTGATGCCCAAGTTTTACAGCTTAAAACGTAGGTATGAAGAAGGCCTATGGCCTTTTGAACGCTATTTTAATGTGACGGCAATTATTGTTGTTCTTGTTGGGGAAATTTTGCTCTCACCTAGAGATCGAACCAAAGAACCGATTTTCAATTTTTATAGTTCTTAAAATTGAGTATTAAAAAGGCTCTCCTATAACAGGTATTTTAAGGTGATTACAGCATTCTTTTCTGTGTTATTCTTGCTGAAACAAGGGAAAAAATAATGGATATTAGTATTAAAAAATGCTTAAGCGTATAAAAGAATACGTGTAAAAGAAGCTCCAGCTTGTTTTTGGGTCGCTGGAGATAGTTTTACACGTATTAGTACGACGCTGAAGGCTTACATGTCTTTTTCTAATATCTGTTTCTTTAGGGCTTTAAGTTTTTTAAGTCTTACATCCGTATTTTATACGCTTAAGCGTTTTTTAATACTACTTCTAAATACGCGAGACTCCAAGGTTACAGTATTTAGCCGCCAGGATTGCTAAACCTTTTGTGAGGCAAGCCACATTTCCTATCAACATATCTTCGGCTAAAGTACCGTAGTAAAGATCTCATTTTTTAAAGCCAATAATCCGTGCGACTGACCTTTTAAAAAGCTTACAAACGTCAACCGCTCAGTGCACGACAACTAGGCTAAGTCTTGTTTTGAAACTGAAATAAAAAGCTTCGTGTTGATCTCGCTTTGCCCAACATACGCTCTGTATGAACACGGACATCAACGAGGCTTCAAATTTCGAGATCTCTGGGAAATCCTGGACATCTCGCCATTGAGTTTTAAAAGCATCCTGGTTTAGGAAGTAAGCAGTCCCTGTTCTGCCCTATTGTTTTATTTGGGGGACAGTAACCTTGGAAGTATGCAGGGAATCATTCACTTTAGTGCATCGAAAGACGTCTTAGCCGAAAGTGAATTCGATTTCCAAAGACGAACTGTACAGTATACATAATATCATCTTGGGAATCATTTTTTTCAAGAATCTACATATTTTGATATGACTAAGTTTGTCGCACGAATTGTCAATAAATCATCCTTTAAAAAATGCTATACATTTATTGTTTTCAAAGACGCACAAACAAGAGAGAAGTTCATTGATGTTTAAAGTGGTAGTAAAGCCGCGTTTGCCGTTTTAAAGTTTAAAACTAGCAAAAGCTTTAGAATGAAAGCATAATAAAATTTCTATTAACATGCATTGGTTTTACAGTTTCACGTGCACTATGGGTGTTGTTAAGGTGAATTTTATAAAATGATAGCAAACAACAATTTGGCTTAATCCTGCGACAAGACACCGATATCAGATGCAAACGATTCAGCATGGTATTCAGGGGTTTGGTTTCAGGCTACAGTGCAATAGGCATGCCTAATGCTCTCCCTGCGTGTAATCACATTAGCCGGCCCAGTTATACAGGGTTAAGAGACACGCTCCAACACACCACATTCAAACGATTTCTTCCCACTGTGTACGAGTGAGTGCTGTGTTATGTAAGAGTTGCACATAAAGCTGTTTCCACATAGCCCTACGTTCAGTTTCTTTCCACTATGTATTATGTTAAATCACTCTTCCCCACAACTGCTTTTCCACACAAACCAAGCAATGTGACGTAGTTCAGAAGTATGCTAATATCTAAATGAATGCCAATATCTTGCAGTTACAGCCTAGTTTGACTTTTCTTGCAACCCTTGTTTTGTGCATGTTGTTTTCAATCTGTTTGTATTTTGAGAAGCTCAGTTTCTACTTCGTTGTGGAGCCTTGGACTAACTACTCTATTCGAGATGAACGAGTCACCTACCATAGCCGCCATACACAGCCCGTGCACCCGACACTGTTAGGAGACTGGCAGCGCGACCTTGCGTCATGGGAGATCGAAATTATTTCCGAAGGTTTTTCCCGGTTTCCTGTTGGCGTGACACGAGTGAAGTAGTCTAAGGTGACATGCCACCGAAGCATTTCAAAGTGGCGCTGTGATCGCAGCTGCAGAAGGTTGGAACACTACCGAGCTTATACAAGCAGCCGTAAGTGACTCCTCCATCTTGAAGAGAGTAGTTAGTCCAAGGTGGAGCCTTCAAAAGGTGTCACCCCATTGTGAACAAGTACACTACATGGCGCGTTACATTTGTCTTTGTGGAAGACTATTTCCACGGTGTACAAGTGCGTGTAGCTTACACTTCTGCGTAAAAGCCTTTCCACAATCACCACATTCAAATTGTTTTATTTCCACTGTGTACAACTGCGTGTTTCTTTAAAATGCACTTTTGCGTGAAAGCCATGCCACACTCCAGACATTCAAAAGGTTTCTTGCCACTGTGGACAAAGGCGTGTAGCTGTAAACTACACTTCTGTGTAAAAGCTTTTCCACACTCACTACATTCAAACTGTTTACGTCCACTGTGTACAACTGCGTGCATCTTTAAATTGCACTTCTGTGTAAAGGCCTTTCCACACTCACCACACACGAAAGGTTTCTCTCCATTGTGTACATAGGCGTGCTTCGTTAATTTGTCTTTGTTCGGAAAGGATTTTCCACACTCACCACATTCGATTCGTTTCTTTCCACAGGCGTCCCTTCCACTGTGCTTAAGTACGTGAGTCTTTAGCCTACTTATGTGCCTATAAGCCTTTCCACACTCACCACATTCAAACGGTTTATTTCCTCTGTGTCCCACTGCGTGCCCCGTTAAGCTAGACTTAATTGCAAAGGCCTTTCCACACTCACCACATTCAAACTTCTTGTTTCCACTGTTTTCCAGAAGAGTATGCGTTAAATTAGATATCTCTGGAAATACGCTACCACACTCGCCGTATTCAAACTGTTTCTTTCCACTATTACCAAGTGCGTGACGCGCTAAATTAGCTTTGTCCGTCAAGGCCGTTCCACTCTCAACACATTCAAAATGTTTCTTTCCAATGTGCCGCCTTAAAGAAGACTTTCGCCCAAAGGTTTTTCCACACTCCCTACATTCAATCGGTTTCTTTCCACTGTGTACAAAAGAGTGCTGCGTTAGATTATACTTCCGCGTAAAAGCCTTTCCACACTCACCACATTCAAACGGATTCATTTTACTGTCAAAAAATACTTTCGTCATTAATTCACAAGACCTTCCTTTCTGAATGGAACAAAGCGGCTGGAACCAAAGACCACAACGACAAACCCAAGGCCAGCTGATATAGTAGCTGCGTTCCTCGCTCCTCTCTAGGCCCTTCAGCTTGCTTCTGTTTAGTGACAGAATACGCTAGGAGTCGTCCAGTACCGTGCGGATTGAGAACCCAAAGAAATTTGTATCTGGACTAAGTGAATGCATGAAAAGCCCTCAGTATTCGCCAGATCCTCGCAATTTGATCGTTACCTTTATCCTTTATGCAGTTTAAAGCATAAATTTTGTTCAGATACCAATCCTCATGCCGTACGGTACTGGACGACTCCTAGCGTATCTGTCACTAACTATGCCGGAAACCACACAGCTGACGGGCCTGGAGCGTGGAGCGAGGAACGCAGCCAGGCCCCGTGCGCCGCCACGCCACGCCGCCGCCGTCGTCGATGATTTTCCCGAAATTCCGCACGCCGTTGCCGATAAAAAAAAATTTCGGCACGCCGCCGCTGCCCGCCGCCGTTAATTTTTCGGCGCGCTGCCGGTAGCTTTGTATTTTAATTCAAAATTTCAGTTTTAACTTTTTAACTATTTCTACCCGATCTGAGGAGCATAAAAACAAAAAATGGGAAGAAAGAAGAAAATCTTTGAACTGGAAGAACGACACTCAAAACAAACATGTGCGCTGAAGTACTTTCGTCGGAGTGTGCTACTTAGTTTTTATTTTCGTGCAATGAGATTGGAGGTGTAAAAGTTTTACACTTTTAACAATCTCTGCTACAGATCCGCTACGATTACCAGCCGTCGGTCCGTTTGTTTTCACAGCATTCCTTCATGACAAGTTTTGCGTCAGGTGCTTGAATGTCATAGCCAGGGCCGAATGGGGCTCCCCTCTTCCTCTGTGTCAACAGCTACTCACCTCCGCCCCCCTCCCACAACTCTTCTTCCACCAAACTGAAAGGCACGCAAAAGGGGTTTTATATTAGGTCCTCTTATCAGGGCTGCAGTCGTTTGCTTGTTTTTTTTTTTTACTGATGCCCGTTATTGGTGGAAGGTAGTCTTGGTTTCAGATGTCCACAAGTAACGCTTGCAAGTAGGCTGTTCTTTAAAGCAATATAACACTGAATTTAGCAAACATACTTAATACTAAATAAGTTTAAGAATTTATTATTTTTAGTCATGGAAAGAAATACTGAGAAGTGTAGTCAATTTGTAGGAGTTAGGCTTGTCGAAACTATTTTAATTTTACAAATTTTTGACTGAAACATATTACAGTATCCCAGTACCATAGCTGAGAATTCTGGAGCCCCCCTGCGAGAAAAAAATCTGGGGCCCCTGTTAATGCGAGGTGAATTCAGAAATTTACGGTGCGATATTGGTACCACATATTTGTTGTAGGCTACATTACTACCATTTTTCTTGAATTATACAATGAAAATTTAAACATTTTCGCCCAGTATTTCAATTTTGTTTTATTTCCTTGGGTGAGGGTACAATTATTTTCTTTTCTTTTATTCTTCATGTTGCTAGTTATGGTTCGTAGGAACTAAGGACACGAATTGTTATTTTTTTTTTTAGTTTTGCTAGCCAGCTCATCTTGACATAACGTTGCGATGACTAGTTAGAGGAACCAGCTGGCGCTGCAGTCAGCTTGGTTGGCCGGCATAATGAAAGAGTCAACCGCTTCGTTTTGTAGTGAACAGAATGGGGTGGGACATTTTGTTTTTAATTCGTACTACTAATATGACTACTGGCAAATGAATGACTACATGTAGGTTTTGAGTGGGTCAGGCAAGTTGTCTGTTTGGTCCGGGCTAACAGCTTGTGCGTCTACCGTTTGGAAAATGGTAATTAAAAACTGAAATTTTGTTCTGCAAGCTCGGAAATCTGGGGCCCCCCTTTTGAGCGGGCCCCCCTGCATTATGCTGATGCCACAGATGTTCAAAAAATCTCTTTGGGTTCCTCTTGATATTCTTCACCACTTCCTCAAGCTGTTCTCTTCTGAATGTTCGAAGTAGGTCAACAACCTTGTTTCGTTGGGCTTGGAATTTTTCAAGGTCAGAGTTTTGTCTGCTACTGAAGAATCGAGTCCAAAGTGTTTGTTTGATTTTAATCTCAACTAAAATATGTCTTGGAAGGTTAGGTGTCTTACGGTTGCACTTCCCTCTCTCTGGGAAATACTTTTCAATAAGGGGTTAGATGGTTTCCCTCAATGAAGCCCAGTCATCCTCAATGCTTGTGCTAGGCAAGAATATCTCATCCCATTTCACAGCTGCCAAGGATTCGTTGATGGTTTTGTAATCAACTCTAAAGAAGTCTTTCTTGGCTCGGGTACCGAATTGTTCGTCATCATTACGGAGACAGTTCGTGAAGTTTAGGTGTTTTACTTCGCAACAGATGCCACTATGATCTGCTTTACCCAGTGGTGGGAGAGAGTAGTGGTTCTGACTGTGCAAGTCCTCTGAGATGAGCACAACATCCAGAGTAGAAGGCTTTTGTCCCTGTACAATTCTGTTGTGAAACTGGATTACTTGATCAGTATTGTTGGAAAGGGTAAAATCCAAAAACTCCCTTTCAATATCAGTGGCACCAACATCAAGTGAGTCCCTCTCCCACCGTATTCTCGGCAAATTAAAGTCCCCAGTGCAAATCCAGCTTTTCTCCTTGGGCAAAGAGAGCCAGATAAGGAGTGCCGAGTTACTATCATCCCCATTGCACCACTGCGATAGCAGCAGTGAACTGTTAATTTTTCGATGGCTACCATGAAGTCAATTCTAATCCCATCACCCAAATCCGCAGAGAATCTGTTGACCAAAAAGATTGAGACAGAAGTGTGTGCATAAATGGCCACACCCCCATGTTGTTTTACAGTTCTGTCAGTTCTGTACAAGTCATATTTATTGATACGGAGTTCACCATCCTCAATGGAGTCATCAAGCCACGTTTCCGTGAGAACAAAAGTTGGCTTTATGTTGTGGACACGTTGCTTAACTTCAGATAATTTTGATTGAAGTCCCTGGCAATTAAACAATAAGCATTTAACGGTAAGTCAAGCAGACTTAACTGTGACAGTTTCTGTGCCAGTGTCAGTGCCGCTACCAGGTTCTACAGTTTCTAAATTTAAAAGAACATTTTGCCGGCCCCCCAGCCAGGCCGGCTAAAAATGGTTTCTTTTTGCCTCCAGCCACCTGCTCAGCCACAGCCACATGTTCAGCCACCTGCTTGCATGCCCCACTGTGCCTGCGCGGCACAGTCCCCCTTATAAAAGCGAGAGTGTGGACACTTTTGGCATTTATTTTCCTCTCAATCTGTCAGGCGGTGACTCGAAAGGGGAGGTAGGGCGGGCGTTAGGTTAAGTATGTTTTAGGCGAAAGGCAACCATTTTTAGCCAGCCTGGCTGGGGGCCGGCAAAATGTTCTTTCTTTATTGCCAAAACAACTTAATCTGATAATTTTAGCATTATCAGCTGACCTCGTCAAAATTGGTAACGGGCACCGCCTTGACGGGCGCCCTGGGATACAAGCAGGTTGTCCCCCAAAAAGTTGTTGAAAACTTTGTACTTTGTTCAGAACAGGTGATGAACCTCGAAGTTTGGTCTCTTGCCCTCGTCTCCGGTTGGCTTGCTTCCGTCATGAATGGCTAGCTTCCATCGTGGTTGGTTTGCTTCTGCTTAAGTGCTTAAGGGGGATTGATTACTGTACAGGCTGCAACGATGGGTTCCAGCCTGTGTAGTCCGTTTTCTTTTTCAACATTTCCGTCTGGTTGTGTGAGGTGGAGGTCGATGGATTCCCTCAAGATGCTGGTGTGCGGATCACTTCGGTCGGAAGTCTTTGTCGTGGCTTGACTATGTGGGGATTGCCCTGATTGTAAAAAGTTACTATGTTGGTCATTCAACTCCTGTGTGGTCCCATTGCTGTGGAGATTCCATTCGATTGTGAGTCAGTGAGGAGAAGAAGTTGGTTCCTTTTTTCTCGTCAGTTTATTTATTTTTATTTTTTTAACTGCGTTTGTGTTCTTTCGATCTGGTTCATCTCTGAAAATTTGATGAAGAAGTTTTAGGGTTTTAGGTGGAGAGAGCTGGCTTGCGAAAGCTTATGTGGTATTGTGATGTCCTAGGCATAGACACACCTGAGCCCAGCGTGGGCACCAATGGTAAAGAAAAGACACGGACTAGCCAGTGTGTAGGCTACAGCTGAAAAGACAGTTTACTTCCTGTAGGGATCAGTATATATAGTGTACAACAGGAAGTCATGTGATTTACAATATAATATACAATTGAATGGGCTAACCGGTTAGGTAGGTTAGGGTAAACTGGGTAGGGCTAACATACTGACGCTAAATTGAAGGCATCCATTGTGGAGCCACAAATGACGAATCCACAATACAGAGAACGAAAAAAAAAAGAAAAAACAAGCCTAGATGAAAATAAAATCATGGTTACGAAAGCAAGATATTTTTTTTACTTCGCTGTCTATTTTTAAAGAAAGATACTTAGGTTTTTCGCTTTCGAGAAAAAAAAACTAATCGCTTTTTTGGAAAGCTGGTTACAAATTAAAGAACTCAAGATGTACAGGGTTAAGCAAAAAATTAAAACATTTTTAGAAACTGACTGAAAACTTGTCAGTTTTAAATTTTAATTTTCAGGAGCAATTTTTTTAATATTCAATTAGAATTTTTGCTTGTTGTTTTTATTGTGCGTAATCTTTTTGGTTAATTTTCCTTTTGGCAGTAAACAGCACTGCAGCTAAAACGCTACAGCGTTGCTGTGAAACATCTGATATCCAATTGAATGGATTGCAGATGTTGTAATTTGGTTAGAAATTCACTGGAGTGGAAATTGCGGCTCCAAGCGATTTTTTGTTCCAATGTTGAAGAATTGTTTACATGAAAATACAGAAAAAATACAAAGAGATAAAACCGTGAAATTATTTTTTCGTATAAACTACAATATACATAGCATCTTTAACTAATTTTAAAGGCGGACGTTTTAAAATTAACAGAGCCGATTCTCTGCACAATTGACTTGGGACAGACATGTTAGCGTACTCGCTACAGTTTAAAAAAAATTTTCGTTAAGTTCACGGGCAACAGATTACTACGAAAAACGAAGAAGTTGTAGCCACCTGGTAAATTCCAAAAAAAAACTACAAATTTAGCTTGTCAGGAGTCTTTAACAGTCTTTTTGAACAATTTTGTGGATTTCGAAGTTGCGCAGCAATATCGTCCTGAGTTACAGATAGCACAACTTTCCGTTTGTGTGGATTCACTTTCGATTTTTTATTAGCATGACTTGGCTTCGGTGATATTTATTTAGCGGATGGTGACATAACAACCGATGAAGGTTGTGACCTTTCTGGCATTACAATTTATATGGAAGAGGCGCTGTTGGTGTAAGCCAAAGGTAATTGGGTGTTTACGTTTATAGACTCATCCACTTCGTGTGTGCGGGGCAATTTCGCTGGAGATTTCCTTCCACCTGGTGACTTGCGAGGCAAATTCTCAGGTGATTTTCCAAGCTGATTGATGGGTGGATTGGAGCCCTCGGCAACAGAAATTGACTTTCTGGATTGGCCAAAAGATTTACGAGCAGGAACTACATCAGAGAAACTTGTCTTTTCACGTTTATTGCCACCAAAAGACATGCGTTTTGAAAAAGAGCAAAGTTGCTCATTATTATTCATGCCGGAATTATTGCTTTTGGCCGTCAGATTAAGTGCTTTTGGTGACTGCTCAAGATATTCAGTTTCACTGGTATGTAATCTTAGCTGTTCGCTATGTTTGCGAATCGTATTACCGTTAGTGTCAACGATAATATAGGATTGATTACTGCCTATCTGACTTACGACACCTTTAGACCATCGTTCGTCGTACTGTAGTCACGGTACCAAACATTATCATCGCCTATTTGATATAGTTTCAACTCACGATGGTGCGTGCTCTGTACTTGTAATTGTTTACGGCAAACGGCCGAAATATGGTCGGGGAACAATAATCCAGCCGAGACTTTAATTCTCGGTTAAAGTATAATTTTCCGGGTGTTGCTTGCGTGGCAGCGGAGATAGTGATACGTGCTGACAACAAGTAGGAGTTTATACTTTCTTGAATAGTAGACCTCTGTCGCCGCGTGGCCTTGTAGACTCTCTTGAAATTGAGGACATAAATTTCTGCCAATCCGTTGGTCCAGGGCGTAAAACTCAGGCCCGTCATGTGCCTAATTCCATTGGATTTTAACCAATTTTGGAATTCTGAGGACAAAAAATGGGCAGCATTGTCCGTAATTAAGCTATCCATTAAACCATAATGAGCAATATGATTATTCAACACGTCAATAACTCGTGCGGACGTTGTAGACTTCATTTTATGCACAAAAGGAATTTTTGAATGTGCGTCTACTAGTCTAAAAAAACATATAATTGTCCATCGGGCCGAGAAAATCCACGTGCATCCTAGCATTAGGCTTTAGTGGATTTTCCCATGTGTGTTTGGGCCCAGCCGCTTGATTATCTTTGTACTCTTGACAATTTTGGCATGATTTAACTTTATTTTCAATGCCAGAGTCAATTTTAGGCCACCAGACTTTTTGCCTAGCTAAGCCTTTCAATTTAACAATGCCTAAGTGAGCGCTATGTAGGTCTTTCAAGATTTGTCTCCGCAAGGCCGTCGGCACCAGGACTCTATACCCCCCAATGTAAGGTTTCGTTTTCAACCGAGATTTCAGTACGGCATGTGAAGTATGGTAACAGATCGGAAATTGCTCATTTTTCAGGCCAGCCATGGTTCACTTAGCGATAGACTTTGGAAAGAATTTTGTCACGTTTGCTTTCGAGCACTAGTGTCTCGTTCAAAACTGGTAGGTTTGAAACAGTTTCTAAAGCAAGAACGTTGTATTGTGCGTCACCTTTTTCGAACTCTGTATTTGGAAAGGGAAGTCGAGGTAACGCGTCAGCTGTTAAGTTAAGCTTTCCGGGAATATGTTCAAATTCATAGTAGTACGCATTAAGCATCGCTGCCCAACGCTGAACCCTGGCAGCTGCCATTTGCGGTATTCCTTTTTTAGGGCCAAAAATCCATACTAGGGCTTTTTGGTGAGACTGTAATATGAATCGCTGACCATAAACGTATTCGTGAAACCGATTCACTCCCCAAGCCACACTGAGAGCTTCCCGAGCAAAATGCGAGTAGCCCATTTCTGCTTGAGGTAGCTTACTTTGAAATTTCTCCTAGATTCGCCTATTTTCATGACATTCGTGAGGCACGCGCCCACTCCGTAGGGTGAGCCATCACAAACGAGTTTGAGCTTTAATTTCGGATTATAATGAACCAGAACTTTAGATTTAAGAAATAATTCTTTTACTTTACTCACGGCTCGGTCACGTTCTGGGGCCCCCCCCCCCCCCAAACCCGCTAAACACTTGGGATCAATAAACGTGTTACTAGTGACAGAATATGAGCGAGATTAGGTAGATATTTTGAGTAATGGTTTACAAAACCCAAAATGCTCTGTAGCTATTGAATACATGTTGGGTTAATAGCGTTTGTGACTGCTTTGATAACCTCAGGAAGTGTATGCAGGCCTTCTGCATTTATCATGACTTCAGGCCGCGACAGTTTGCACTTCTCGATCTTAAGTTTGGCTCTTGCATCTTGTAAAGCATTTAACAGTTTGTTTAACGATTCGTCATGTGCAACCCCCTTCAAGTGTCACTGCCTGCTAATTCGCTAAATAATTTTGCGGCCGTGGGGACTGGATAGTGGTCGACTTCCGGTTGGGGATTCATGGTGGTCTTGTAATCACCTATCACCCGGATTTGACCATCCGGTTTATGAACCATGACGATGGGTTTAGACCACGGAGAGGTCTCCACAGGCTCTAGAATTCCAAGGCCAACCAACCTACGAATTTCTTGGTTAAACTTTTGTTTGAGTGCTAATGGTACTGGTCTTACACGACAATGCCTAGGCTTTGCATCAGGTTTTAAATGAAATTTTGGCTTTCAAATTCTTAACCCATAACCGCCTAGATACGAACGTACGCCTTCAACGTATAACAGCGAAAAACTAAGTCCCAGCGCGAGCTTTGTGAGGGGTCCCCGGGGACCCCGAGCAAAGTGGGCAGTCACAGCCCAGCGGTCAGCGTCGTCGGCTCCGAACCAAGAGAATGCCGGTTCGAATCCGAGAACCGACCCAAGTACCATATGGACTCTAAAAAAAGGGGTCTAAAGTTCATTCAGGCGGTTATGGGTTAAACTTACCCACACCTTCACTAAATAGCTCAGGGAAACCCTTTACTATTTCGGAAGTATCAACTGGTGTAATACTAGTTTTAATTTTCTTTACACTTTTCTTAGGTTTAACGTTTGTTTGTAGGTCATAAAATGGATGGAAGTCAACCTGAAAAATAGAAGCCAATCCTTTCCCATTAAAGCAGGTTTACACAATTTTGAAACTAAAGCATCCAAGTGTTCGATTTGTCCTTTAACTTCAACCTTCAGACTTAAAGTGTAAATCGTGTTCTCAATTCCATCAGTGTATGAGTGTATCGAATACGGACTGAGCTTTAAAGGACAGTCCGCAAAATATTTTTGATGCCACTCAATAGGAATAATGGATGCGTCTGCCCCGGAAACAAGTTCCATTTCAAGCTTAACACCATTTAGGCAGACTGGCAATTTCCACTTATGAATTTTCATAGAATTAACTACTACTATTATCTTGTTGGTTTGAAGGGGAATTGAAATCTGGTCCACAGCCTGACTCACTCCAAGAGTATTATTTTTCAGAACTAGATAGTCGTCGTCTGAATCACTATTAGACCAGGAACCAGACTCTGAATTTTCGGCAACAACATCCTGGGTATTTTCACTGTTGCTGTCACTTTCGCGTTCAAGTTTATGAATGCGTTTTTTGTAACCATACTTATGTTTAGACTGTGGCCTAGCCTTAAAATTTGTGCTTGAACTTGCTTTAGAGTGGTCGAATGGTTTTGAAGTTCGGTTAGAATGACTAGCTTTTCTGCACACGGCTTTTAAATGGCCGACAGTGTGGCATCTACCACAAGTATAATTGCGATATTTGCAGCGTTTTTTCACATTACCGGACTGGCCGCAAGAATAGCAAATAAAATCCTTAGTGGATTTAGGCCTACGTCGCGTTGTGCTCGATTTTTTAGCTACATTGTTAAAAGCCCTTGAATGGCTTCTCAAAATACTTTGGGCGGTTTCAGCAGATTCCAAGGATAAAGCTAAGGATGTTGTAGCCTTTAAATCCAGAGTCTGCTTCAACAACTCGCATTGAATGACTTCAGATTGGATCCCCCAATTAGGCGATCCCTAATCATTTCGGTATTAATGTCTTTAATTTTAGAGAAGTCACAGTATTTAGACACAAGCTTAAGTACAGATAAATAATCCCCAATACTTTCATTTGATTTTTGCGACCTTCTGAAAAACTTTACACGCTCGGATACCACTGAGGGCACTGGCTCAATGTCTTCTAAGACTTTTTTTAACTAGTTCGTCAAAAGTTAATGAGTCTGGCAAATCAGGTGAAATTTTGTTTAGAATTTTATCAAACATTTTTTGGCCTACAGATGCCATTAGGAAATTCACTTGTTTAGCGGCTGCTATTTCTTTAGCTTAAAAATAATAGCTGATTTGATTGGAATATTTCTCCATGTATCGGACTCACATCAAACTCCAAGAATAAACCAGCGGTTTTAGACGAGCCCATGTTGACGTCGTCTTCACTACTACTAGATACAGAATTTAAAATTAAATTTGAATTAGCTGCACTAACGCTAGTGTTCACTACTGAATTATATTCAGGGTTTCACTTTCGCTACTACTTTTAACAGCTTCAGGTGTTTTGCTACCGACACCTGTCTCTGGCATAAGCCTTACAAATTAAATTTAATTACAATCCTGTTTAACCTGCAAAAATTAAACTGGAGCACTCAAGACTACCGGTCAACTATTTAAACACAGAAATAAATCAAGCTTGACTGTAGCCTACCTAGTATCATAAATTAACTGCCTACAAGTCAAATTTAAAAGGTATTGGCTTTGAAAAAAATGTTTTTACGTTCACCATTACTGCAACATTTTATAAACCAACACTTCTGGCCTAAGCCTCAGCACAGACCAGATTTCACTAAGTTTAAGCATAAACCTACGGTGTTAAATTTTACACCGGCACACACTACCCCGAATATGGGCAATGGCACAATCGAATTAACCAGGGTTAATTTAGCAGCGCATTTTTCGGGCCTTCAGGTTTATAGTACAAACTGTGCGGACACGCCAGTGCGTCGCTCTAGAACACTGCCAATGTAAAATTAACCATAATAAATCCAATTGCCCACTTTGGTTCTAGTTAACGTACTAAATTTAACTATTATCATATCATACCACACAGCTCTACCACGACAAAAGCCCACCCTCGTTGCCAACTGTGATGTCCTAGGCATAGACACACCTGAGTCCAGCGTGGGCACCAATGGTAAAGGAAAGACACGGACGAGCCAGTGTGTAGGCTACAGCTGATAAGACAGTTTACTTCCTGTAGGGATCAGTATATATAGTGTACAACAGGAAGTCATATGATTTACAATATAGTATACAATTGAATGGGCTAACCTATTAGGTAGATAGGGTAAACTGGGTAGGGCTAACATACTGACGCTAAATTGAAGGCATCCATTGTGGAGCCACAAATGACGACTCCACATGTATTTCCATCAGAAAGAGTTGGGCGAAGGAAGGGCCCGAGTGGTTATTGTACGACTTGATGTTAGTCATTTGTACTCAGCCGAGCAGGGTTAGCAGAGTTGCGGTGGTCTTCTAGAAGTTCAAAGAAAATTTTGTGTTGGTTTAAGTCGAGGCGTTGGGTTTTCTTCCGAGCCAAATGGCCGAAGGAGTTGGATGAGTGAAGGGCACTCACGGCCAAAGGGCTGGTCGCCGAAGGAGGCTGAATTCGTGGGGCGAAAGGAGCCACGGTCTGCCAGGTACGAAGGGAACGCGTGAACAGATAAGCTTGGCTGGGAACTACCAGTGGGCTGACGGGCCCGGATGACAGGAGTTCTAGTGATGATGGACTTGACAGGGGGATCGTCGAGGGAGGCTAGTTTAGTGTAGCGATCCCGGGAGGTATCTGGAATGGGCCATGGTGTAGGCTGTGAAGGGGTTCCGAAACTTCGAACGAAAGGGATTCTGTGATTGGTGGAGATAACTTCCATGGAGGGGAGGTTTTTAGCGGTGGTTGAGCTAGGAGTGTCGGCCGAAAGCCATGGTTGATGATCGAAATGACGTCCGTGTTGTGGGTCAGTTCTTGCCAGACCGGGAAGAAGTGGCAGAGTATTGCGCCTACCGGAAGGCGGGAGGCATCATAGTTGATACTTGCGAAAGGAGCTCCTGCCCCCTGGCAAGGAGTGACGGCAGCGGTCGGGAGTTGGGTCTAGCTTCTGCTGGTTCCTTTGGCCGGGCCGGGAGCGAGATGGGTCGGACCAAAAGGGATGTTGGTTTTTTGGCTAAAAGGACGCATTCTCATTCGTGCGCACGCACCATACGCGCAAACAACCAAACTAAAATTAAACATTTCAAACACAAACTGCGTTCACTTTTTACATAACCACCGAGTAAAAACAGTCCTTATTCCCTGGAATTGGAGTTCAAATTACAGTTTGTAGCATTCAAATAAACTCTAATCCGTGTTTATTTGTATACCTTCATAACTGTGAGTACGTGGATATAAGCTCGAATGCTTTTTTTTTCCAAACGGCAGTGTAAGATTGAGTGTCTCTAGGGCCGTTCACATTTAGAGCCGAGTGCCCACGCTTGACTTGTAGCAGTCAGTAGGAATTGAGGGAATGGAAAGCAATAAACAAGCAATAAATAATGAATGGTAATAAACAGAGGTTTGGCCTGTCGATCGGTACTGAACGAGTTATTTGTGACAACCAGGAGGTGTACTGAAGTAACATTGTCAATATTAGGTGCCCAACGTTTGAAAACTAATCAGATGGATTTTCCAACGTTTTGACGACTACTATGCACCGAAAGCTGTAAGTAGAAAAACGTTATTGTAGAGATTTGAAACCCGGAATTTGTAAAAAAAAAACTTTCGGTAAACATTCTTTAAGTAACCGTGTGGTAAATCGTTTTTTTTTTCCAGTTATATAGTATTAGTTGTCAGATGCATGTATGCATTTCAACGTACGTAGAATTAACCAATACAAAGAGCAGCTCCAAATCAACATCATTTTTTGTCAACTCCAGATCATTTTGTGAGATTTCTCGTATCCAGACGTTAAGTCTGTAGTTTTGCATGAATTTTCTTTAAAGGAATTTGTTTTGTTGAAAAACGTTTTGAAGCCTAGCACGAAACAAGGAATCGGTGGATCGTTTTCCTTCTCACTGCCATACTAATTTGGCACCAACCTCTTACTTCAATCGCTGGTAGCGCCAACCTCTTACTTTATCGCTGGTAGCGCCACGGTGTGAGCACAACTACAGGTGGGCCAAGCAATTGCATTGCAAACAGCGTAGATTGCCAAACCACTGCGGAACTAATCTTGCCCAGGCAAACCATAAGCGGCTTTTGAGGACGAGACTACAGTATTCTGGCTTCACAGCATTTCGTTGCGATTGATTATAGTACTGCTTGTTTCTAAATACAAAAAAAAATTATGTTGTTTGGAGGTTCATGTCACGACAGCAGGAGCAAGTCAGAACTTTACCGTATTAAAAAGTTGTTAGCTGGAGAAAGAAATCCACGACATTTTTCAGCATAAAATTAATTTATCTGCCATTCAATTGCATTGAATACGAACTGGCCAACACCATTAGTGATTCATGCCCACTATCAAACGAGGTGGATTTCAGCCTGGTAGGGCTGGTCCTGCAGAAGATGCGGCTTAAGAGCCTGCTGAAGTAATCAGGTAAGAAAACAGGCTGGTACTGTGCCATGGCTGGAAATCTGTGTCCCAAACTAGGTAACACAGCGGGGAGGATTTCTAGGAAGGGGAAATGAAGATTCCACATGAGAATTGTTCGCACAGGAGAATATAAGCTCTCAGACTACAATCCGACGAAGGTGTTTTAGCTTCACTGCTCGCCAGCCTCCCCTGGCACAGTTGGTTACCAGCAGGCAAAAGACAGTGGGGAGTAGACGCGTGGTGGCGAGGAGGATGGAGACCGGAAGAGACGCGATTCTGTGTGAATTATTGAATAAACTGGGTTAAAGTTATGGAAATGGAGGTTATCTAGTGCCAGAAGCACACTAGTTAACACAGCTTCGTCAGATTATATTCAGAGAACTCAGATTCTCCTACGAAAACAAATTTTCTGGTAGAATCTTCATTCTTTATTAGAGGCAGCAAAAGTGAGTAGAGAAGAAACGAGACCGCGGACATTCAACCTTGTGTCATCTCAGGTCTATTGGTCTCATTCTCGGCTCATCTCAGCACTCCTGGTCAAACATTTATTTTCAAATTCACAATGCTCACACATTCCGTGAACCTGACATTTAAATCCATCAATTACACAAAGACTGACTCGACTTAACGTTTGACGTCACCACAGCTCTCTTGTAGTCGGTTGGCTTTTGTGAAACACGCGTTTGGCAATTAGACTCGGCTTGGGCTTAACAATTGACACGGCCATGGCTGTTGTTGTTGTTTTGATGTTCTCTCTTGGCTCAGGCCTCTTTCTATTTTGTTGACCTGATGGTTCCTTGACCCCAGTCCAATGCCGGATTTTTGTTTGATACTTTTCCAGGCACCCATGCTAATACACGGAAAGTGGCTTGTATAGTCCTTGTGGTTTTCATATTGGAGCGCGATCATAGTGGAGCTAGTAGCTTGCCTGGCCTTCGGTTCAGCTCCACTCCAAAAACAATTCCAGTATAAATAGTCCAGAATAAATATTCCAGAATAATATAATATTCCAGTATAAAAGTTCCGACATATATTCCAGTTTGAATAACTAGTAACTAGTAACTAATAAAAATATTCCGTTATTACAGTATAAATACATTCCAGTTTAAATAAAACCAGGTAAATATATTCACAGAAAAAAATATCTCCAGCTGATGACAGAAAACATGAATTTGGGTGAAACCCCTTCCTATGTATTTTAAGCTAGAAAATATCTGTTGAAAAAAAAAATTCTCTCACTCAGTGGCAAATGCGACGAAGATCGGACATATCCCCCTCCCCGACTCCTGCAAATCAAACACCCTGCAGAGAAAAGTCCCACGTCGTTCCCGCGTGCGGCCCACACATTTCTATTTACAGGTAGTCAGTTTTTCTCCCGGATTCCACCCTTGGGAGTTCGTACAACGACCACTTGACTTGAATCGTAATGACCAGTAAGAAAACATGACTGCATGATGTCTTGTCTCATCTCAGCATTAGTACTATTAGTCTCGGTTTCGTCTAGCTTAGCAATATCGACCTCATCTAGAAATTCAGGAGAAGATAAGACCGACAAAAGTCTCTTCTTGTGACAAACACAAAACAGTTTTGAGAAATATTTCCTCTTTCACAGTGCGGAACCTAACCGTCAGACTAAAATATCTCATTTTTAATGCCATTTTTTAAGCCCATAATGCAACACGTCTGCATGTTTGTTTTCTTTTGACGTTTTTATTTACATTTCAATGATGTGTGATTTAATCTTGGACAAACAACTCTCTTCGAGATGGACGAGTCACTTAACTTCACCGCCATACACAGTCCGTGCGCCCAATGTTAGGAGACTGGTAGCACGACCTTCCGTCATGGGAGATAGAAACTATTTCCGAAGGTTTTCCCGTTTAACTCTCGTCACTCGCGTGACATGAGTGAGGTGGTCTAAGGCGACACGCCAGTTTACGGTAGCGCTGCTATCGCAGCTGCAGAAGGTCGGAACACACTTGAGCTTACAGGTATTCGTAGGTGAATACTCCATCTCGAAGAGAGTTGTTAGTACAAGATTTAACCCCCTGAGAACCACTACTAACATGCATTCGCAACTTTTTTCTTTCCGTAGCTTCATCGGTCGGAGATGCGATTCGATCTGTAATGGTGAACCATTAGACATGCCAGGTTGTCGGCCATCTTTGGTATAACAAACACTTTTGGGCGACGGTGCACCTTGCAGTCAGCACGCGTGGACAAGAGAGAAGAGCGAGTGGTTAACGGTGAGAGAACGTGTACTGGAGTCGAGCTGTAAGTGCCATAACCAATGTTCTGATATAAAAAATACGTAAAGAAGGCATTGATTGTGATTCTTTGAAGAATAATCCAGTGTCTAGCATTTGGTGTCATCATGGCAGAGGCTTCACGTGACATTTTGGCGCTTGAAGCAGCGGACTAAAACCCAGAAACGGACCTGATGAACCTGTGCACGTGAGACGAAGAGAACAAAGAGAACCGTGACTGCGCGGCGTCCATGTTGGAATTGTCTGACCACATGGCGTTACAGAACATCGCTCAAATTGTCCGCGAAGAAAACAACAGAGATCCGACAACAGTCAGGAGACTGATCGACTTCAATGGCACGAAGAACATCAGCGTTGGAGGAGCAGATCCTTTTGTACTGGAACCACAAGTAGCAATCGTCCCACCGCAGGCCGCAACTAACGCACCGATCTCGGCAGCAGCGATGAGGGAGTGGGCCGCACAAGCACGAACTGGGTAAACCTGTGGCGTCTCCTGATGATGGACAGTCTGCTGTTATAGAAACACGAAGTAAACATCATCTCGTGTCGAGTATCCGCACTCTGGGGACAGGGGTCATTTGGTGGTGGCCCCCCCACATTTTTTTTACAAGCGTAGGTCATCTACGACATGGTGGGCCGAACGCCCCCCTCCCGAATGCGGTAGCAGAGAACGATGACCGGCGGCCGGCCGTAGCACGGGCAGGGGAGTACGGCACTGTGACAGTTTCGCTCTTTGCAGCGAGATCTATACTGCACACGCTCAGCAAGAAACACTGACTCAAACCGTTCAGCGACGAGCGTGGCGGCAACGCTCCGCCGATACAACTGGAAACCCTGGCATGACTTTCCGGTGCGCTTACCCGATCCCAGCCGCTGGAATGATCACGCTGATCGGCGGCGACGATCCGGTGATCACCGTATTCCCGCAGTGGCAAGACTAGACGGCGACTGACGGAATGATATCGGCGGAACGGACACTCGTACTTCAGGACGTAGATGGACTGGCCACGGCATAGAGACGAACGTTGCGTATGCAGGTGTAGTGTGCCGCAAGCGATCCACCCAGAAGTGGAAGATGTGGATGTGTGTGTGGTGGAAATTATTGTAGAGAAGATTTTTTTTAGCTATCAGAATAGTTTTCTTTTTCTCTCTCTATAGTGGACAATAACGTAATAGCGCTTAGAACTGAAACACAGGAAAGTGGAAGCCGATTCTGCTGTTTATCTCTCTCACCTCCCGAGTTCCTTTCTTGAATTACTTTCTCGGTAATACGACACAGTTTTTTTTCTCTTCGTTCTTTTCTCACAAATATTTTTTTTTGCATCCTCTCTCTATGCCTCTAAGCTGCGAGAGTTGTATATGAGCAATTGATGGAGTTACGGGTCATTACAACCTCAGGGACGAGATACCATTGTGCCTTAGCTTTAAGTATAGAGTTAAGTATAGAGTATAACTATTTAGTGGACTATTTAAAAGACTGTAGAATAGACATTTTTTAGATGACAATTTATTGGACTGACGCCAATCGCATTCCGCAGGAGGTTTGGAGTGTGTCCAACTAATACTAACTCCGTTGGCGGATTTTGTATGCATTGTATTTTTGGTTTGTTGTGCAGACCAAGAGTGGCCGGAATGGTCCCTCAGCTGTTGCAAATGTGGTAGGTGCAGCGCGATTTTTGTAATGTAAACAGCCTATGTAAGTGTTGTTTCATTTAGCTATTGTTGGTTAATGCCAGTGAGTTTTTGAGTTTGCCCGACTGCGGAGTTGCCTTCGTGTGCTGACGAATGGGTGCACACCTTGTGAAATGTGGGTTGGGTTGGGAACTTGAGACGCCTGACTGTGGCGAGGAGGTATAGGGGCCCGATGTGGGGCATAAAATAGGAACGTGCAATATGAGAGCGAGGGGCACGGTGGACTCTGGTGTTGAGGTTCATTTGGGATCTGTGTAACGCTAAAGAGATAAGTGAGGGAACATCTCCGGTTTTTGGGACCCCAACCGGCCCATTAATTGTGAAGGAGATGTGGCCCATTGAACTTAGAGAAATACTACCAGTGTCAGAGCTTCACCGCCTCCATTTTGCAAGGGTTAATAGGAATCTCGTGAGCGTTGTTGGGGCGGTGCCCCCGACATAATGTGTCTGACTGGACCTGGTGAATGCAAAAGGGTTGCCCTCCAGGGTGTGGCTGATCACCAGCCCTGGCTTTTAAAGAGTTTTCTCCAGTGCTTCAGGTGTGGTGCGGTCTTCGAATCGGGAAGTATCCCTTAGCGTAAATCAACGGGATCCTTAGAGCAGGATGGGTTTTTTTGTTTTTGTTGTTTCTGTTTTTGCGTTTCTGTCTTTTTGTCTTTCCCCGAGGAGGAGGCTACATTTGAAGGGTCATTGAAGGCTACATTCATGGTACCTCCACTGGTACCTCCACTGAGCTTTTACTGATTAAACTAGTTCATGAAATTACTAGAAGCATGGATGAAGAAAAACCGTTACGATGTTATCTCTGTTGATCTGAAAAAGGCATTT
This sequence comes from Lithobius niger, assembly GCA_023313725.1. NCBI lineage: Eukaryota > Metazoa > Arthropoda > Chilopoda > Lithobiomorpha > Lithobiidae > Lithobius > Lithobius niger. The sequence goes on along the minus strand of JAHWFP010209403.1, from coordinate 3,529 downwards.
GATGTTGTTCCTCACAAGTTACTTCTACATAAGCTTAGGGCCTATGGACTTTCTCAGATAGTTTTGGCATGGTTCAAAGACTATCTGTTTGAACGCAGTCAATTTGCCAAGATTGATACTGGCATTTTCTCCAGCGATGCGATGCGAAGGTTTGTTCTAGAGTCCCTCAGGGGTATATTTGTTGACCTCCCCTTTTCTTGTTATATATAAACGACCTTCCGGACAACCTGTCTTCTGAGTGTGAGACGTTCGCAGATGATTGTACTGCACATAGGTCAATCGAGTCCATCGAGGATGGGCTTGCTCTTCAAGATGAGTATATGAAAATAAACGAGTGGTACAGAATTTGGGGTATGGATATTAACGCAACAAAAACCAAACTCATGGTGTGCTCAAGGCAGTCTGGTCTTGACTTGCAATTACCTGAGTATGGCCTGCCTGGTGAGGAGCTTGACAGGGTTGTTAGTATGAGATGCCTAGGAGCTGTTATTGATGAGAAGATGACCTGGAAGGAGTAGTACAACAAAATTGTTTCCAAGGCATCTCAGGTGTTGGGCTTTGTTGCTCAGACTCTTAAGGGGGCAGGACCAGATACAAAAGCTGTAGCTTACATGACTTTTGTCGGGCCTCACCTTGAGTATGCATGTGGAGCCTTGGACTGCTTAAGTGCGACATTGCTGACCTTGAGGCAGTACAACGTCGTGCTGCAAGAACTATGAGTAACCATTGGGGTCAGGATCTGTGTGCTAAAAATTTACTGAAGGATCTCAACTGGCCATCCTTGTAAGCACGCAGGAGGGAGCACAGCCTGTTTCTCTACTATAAGATCAAGAAGGGCCTCACGGTTCTGGATGAGAATAAGTTTATTTTCGCACCTCATTTTTGAGGGGGAAAATGACCATGCTGTAAAGATTGGGCTCTATCAACGTAAAAAGAGACTATTTTCATCATTCCGTATTTCCACGCTCGGTTCGGGAGTGGAATGAGCTTCCGGACCATGTTGCATGTTGTGTTAGTGAGACGGCGCTTAGGGCTGATATAGTGAGAGGGAGGAAGCAAATTCAGTGTGTCTCGCTTGTGTAAATTATTGCCTTTGATCATTATTATTATTATTTTTATTGCCATGGAACCTCCGGGTAGGGCAATTAAACATTTAAACCACTAAAGAAGGCATTGATTGTGATTTTTGAAGAATAATCCGGTGTTTAGCATTTGGTATCACTATGGCAGAGACTTCACGTAACAGATCTTGGGTCTTACATGCTTCACAGCCAGGACTCAACCCACCAGGTTATGTTTTGTTCGCTGTACTGAGGGTGTCCGGGGCACCCTCATAATGCTTGCTTTTCGTTGCTGGACTAGTTGTTTTCGTTCTGGTGTCAGGTTCAGGTGCGTACCTTTTGTACGTACCGGTACATTAATTGTTTCTTTCCACCGTGTACAAGTTAGTGTACAAGACTTGTCCGCAAAGGCTTTCCGTCACTCGGCATATTTAAAAGTTTCTTATCCACGGTGTATAACTGCATGCCGCGTTAAGCAAGACTTTCGTGAAAAAGCCTTCCCACAATCTGCACATTCAAACTGTTTCTTTCCACTGTGTACAAGAGCGTGTCCCTTCAAATTACACTTAAGCGTAAATGCCTCTCCACACTCGCAACACCTGAACGGTTTCTTTCCACTATGTACAATTGCGTGCCGCGTTAAACGAGACTTTTGCGCGAAAGCCTTTCCACAATCGGCACATTCAAACGGTTTCAGCCCACTGTGTTCCAGTGAGTGTTGATTTAGATCACACTTTTCCCTAAAGGCCTTGCCACACTCGTTGCACTCGAACGGTTTCTTTCCACCATGTAAAAGCGTGTGCCGCTTTAAATGAGACATTTCCGCAAAAGTTTTTCCACAGTTATCACATTCGAACTGTTTTTTTCCACTGTGTACCAGTGTGTGCCGCGTTAAATTAGACTTTGACGAAAATGCGTTACCACACTCACCACATTCAAACGGTTTATCTCCACTGTGTACAAGTGAGTGCTGCCGTAAATAAGGCTTGCGAGCAAAGGTCCTTCCGCAGTCTCGACATTCAAACGATTTCCGCACACTGTGTACAAGTGCGTGCAGCGACAATGAATGCATCCGCGTAAAGCCCTTTCCGCACACAGCACATTCAAACTGTTTCTTTCCACCTGGTAAATCTGCGTGCCACGTTGAATTCATTTTTCCACACAGCCCTTCCCACGTTCCGAGTCAAGAGACTGCGCCACTTGCCTGGATGGAAGCATAGAGTTAGATATATTATATTGTTACACCAGAGAGTACGGAGCCCTGCAGAGGTCATCAGTAAATATTTTTTGGGTGTATTATCTCGAGATAATTTACTATCTCGAGATATTATCTCGGATTGTAAATTATCTCGAGATCATGCAATCAAGTATGGTTAGATCTGGAATGGAGTATGCTGCTGCTGTGTGGGATCCGTATCTGGTGAGCCACATTGACAAACTTGAGGGTATACAGAGGAGGGCCATCAGGTTCATTGAAAACAACTTCAGCACTTACGACAGTGTCAGTGAGATGGCAAAGAGCTTAAATTTACATGACCTGCATGAACGCAGAAGGATTATTAGGCTCTCTCTACTGCACAGGATTGTGCACGGAAATACTATTATTGATGCTGATCTCCGATTAGCCAAACCTTGCTATTATGGAAGACAGGATCATTTCAAGAAACTAAGAGTGTGGCAGCCGGCAAATGACTTTTTTAAGTACTCTTTTTTTCCTAGATCTGTTGTCGAATGGAACAGCCTGCCGGATGAGTGTGTCCAGAACACAGACCTCACTAGGTTTAAGAATTCTTTGGGAGCTTTTGGAAAGCTGTAGTCTTGCTGTTGTCCACTTTGTTCTTGTTTTTTGTGCTTTTGTTGTATATTGTTTTGAATTTAAACTGATATGCACGTTAGTGCATTAATTTTAAATTAAATTAAATTAAATTAAATCTCGAGATAGTAAACTATCTCGAGATAATAGTCAAACTCATTTTTGGCACAATGGCATGACCTACATTGTGTTTTATGTTCAAGGCCAACAGAGATTAACTCTACGGTCCTCGTTGCGAGTGATACAGCTTTAATCCTAGTTGACCTTTGGTTTTTTCCAAATCGCAATTCGTTGCGTGGCGCCACCGTCCTTTATTTGCGCGCCAATTCCCTGTTGCAGACAACAACGCGTGTATGTAAGCAAGGGTTGACTAAGTAATTGGTTAATCAATTTTAAAATACGCTAAATGTGGTGAGTTTTTATGGCTAAGGCTAAATCATCCCTTAGCTATCATTTATATTGGCCGTCGATAATGGTCTTGGATTTACGCGCGTTAATACAGCTCCTGCTGGATGACTCGTCAATGGTACTCCGATTAGAAACGAAATTACGAACAAAAACGTTGTGTGCCATAAAAAGGGGGTTATATGATTGAATTTTCACTTGTTACAGTAAAATGAACACGGATAAAAATTGATGATTGTTAATTGAAATA
>JAHWFP010209374.1:2275-12681 GCA_023313725.1 Lithobius niger | reverse complement strand
CACTTTCCTTTAAATTTCTTAAAAATTTCAACTTCACGCTCAAATGAAAAGGAGTCAAATCATAAGGAGTTCTAAAAAACGTCAAAAATAGAAAAGCATCAATCATTTGTTTTGAGTAGACAGCGAAACCTGACAATGAGGTAATGGGAAGATAAACTGCATAGAGTTAATGGGTAACACTTTTTGGAGTGAGCAAATCAGTTACGAATGGGTATAAAGGCAAACTTAACGTTGTTACACCCAATTTGGAAACCTTCAAATTTAGTGGCGACCATTAGGAAAAAAAGTCAAGAAATTTTCCAAATCAGGAAATTCTTCCTTCCTTCCTTTAAAAGTTAGATGTTTCATAAAGGTTCTGAGGTTTAAAAATTTGGAAATCTTAATTTTCAAAACTGATACTCAAAAGGTTCAAATTTAGTAACAAGAGTTTCAAGAAATTAGGCGGGATGAGCAGCACTAGTGGCATTTTCAAACCAGAATCGTGACAGCTCACCAAAACATTTCTTGAAGTTCTGAATTTACCAACTTTATTGTGGGAATTGTTTCGAGATTAACTTATTTTGGGTGGTTTAAGCCATTTTCAGTGTTTCACGTGTGAGGGGGCTAATTCTGTACGAGAATTTTGCATAGCTCTCAGTGTCATGTTTTTCATGTAGTATCAAAACATACAAATGAATGATAAAATAATAAATGGAAAAGCTTTATTTAGGCTGCAAAAAGAGGTTTTTACACATTTTTCAATAAAATATAAAAGCTTACCCTTTCTGGTATTTTAACTATGAGGGTTCCATTTCTGGCAAGGTTCTGAACAGCACTTCTTGAGTTCATCCAAATTAGACGTAATGAAAGGAGTTTAAGATGATTTCATTTTGTTTTTGTTTTAATCAAATTCTCCTGGAATTTCGTCATGCACCGGACGCAAATTATCAATATGTTGGTAATTTTTCTGGATTATTCCAGTACCAAGATCCCTCACTCGATATATCAGAGGGGAGACTTTTTCATGGATTATTGAGGTCCACTATACTTTGGTGCAAGACGAGCCGCGAAGTAATTGGATTTACTGGAGATGTGGTGCGTTTTGACCCAAATTCTGTCTCCAACATTAAATTCAAAATCTACATTACGACCGGCATTTAGCTTATCACTAATGTACTTTCTATCAGAAACTCTAAAACGTCTTACCATTTCAATAGCCTTTTGTAGATTTTTCGACAATTCTGCTGCGTACAGAGCAACAGGCTGTTCTATGACTTTATCTAATGGTAGCTCGAGACTCATTGAGAGTTCTCGACCAAAGCATAAGTAAGCTGGTGTATAGCCTGTCCTTGAATGAATTGAGCTATTTAGAGACATGATAAACATGGGCAACTTGACTGCCCAGTCTCTCTGAGATTCACAGAACATTGTAATTTGCCTGTTGATTTTTTTCATTAAGGTTTCCACATTGCATTTCCTTGAGGGTGATAAACCCCGGTGTGGGCTGCCTTAATGCCAAATCGTCTGTACAGTTGTTTTACCAATTTTGCGCAGAATGGTGGTCCTGAGTCTGAAATAATTCAAACAGGAACGCCAAAATATTTGATAAAGTTGTTGATTAGCAACGTCACAAATGTCTTGGTATCAAACTTTCTACAAGGGTATGCGTCTGTGTAGCCCGAAAAAGCATCTGTTATTACTAAGATGTGTTTGAAATTTGAGCCTTTGCTTGCTGGTAAGCTGCTTTTCCAATCGACGTGAACAGTATGCCCAGGATAGTAAAGAGGAGCAGAACAAAGTCTACCAAGCATCTGTGCGCCATGGCCTTTTTTTGTTTGGCACTGGTGACATTTTTTAACAAATGCATGGACTAGCTTTGACGCTCTTGGAAAATAATATAAATTATATAATCGGGCTAGAGTCTTACGAGCGCCGAAATGTCCGCCTGGTAGCATGCTGTGGTGGAGTTCAAGCACTCGTCGTTGCAATGAGCGTGGAACAAAAATCTTAATCTTAGTCGAATTAACAGGATCTTCAGACAATTCAATAAAAATAATTTGCTGTTCAGTGTCAAAATAACACATTGGCAAGTACTTATCAACGAACCTTTGCAATGAAGGTGAAGTTGCTTTCCAAGGTTTACCTTGTAAAGCCAGAAGTAAAACCGACATGAATGAATCCTGCTTAGTTGCTTGCGAAATCTTTGAAAAGGTTAATTGTTCTATTTCAATATGACAGCTAAAACAGTCATTATTGAAGAGATAAACTGGCCTTTCAAATTCTGGTAGGGAAACAGGTATAAGAACTGGATTCATTTTTTCTTCTGGTTGCAAATCTGATTCATAAAGGCGTGATAACGAATCAGCTGCAGTATGCAGTTTACCTGGTTGCCAAATTAACTTTGCTTCCAAAGAGGACAAGAAAACTAGCAATCTGGCCAGTCTGCCTGTTCTATTATGGATTTGTTTAATCAAAGTGAGCGGTAAATGGTCTGTGATTGCTAAAATTTCACCTCCTTCCACCAGGTGACGCCATTTTTTTAAAGCAAAGACCACCGAGAGTAATTCTTTTTCCGTTGTGGTATATTTACGTTCAGCATTACTTAATTTCCTGGAGGCCATGTCTACAGTTACGTATTGCTTGCTACCTGGCTTCTTCTGGCAAAGCAAAGCTCCAATGCCTACTGAGGAAGCATCCGCTATAATGGTCCAGCCCAGTTCTGGATCAGGATGAGCAAGAATTGGAGCCTTCAGCAAACTTGATTTCAGTTGCTGAAAAGCCTGTTCTTGTCTGTCACCAGAATAAAATGTTGGATTTTTGCCCTGCATCACATCGGAGAGCGGTGCCGCAATGTGAGCATAAGAGTAAATGAATTTTCTGAACCAGCTGGCGATCCCCAGAAATTTCCTGATTTGGGAGATTGTCTTAGGAGTTTCCCAACATTGGAGGATTTTCACCTTAGCTGGGTTAGGTTTCACACCGTCACGGGTTACTAGGTAACCAAGAATGAGCATTTCTGAAGTACCAAGAATGAGTACAAAACTCACTTTTCTTGAAGTTGAGATTTACACCTTCACGTTCAAGTTGAGAAAATGAAGCTGCTAGAGCATCATAGTGCGCTGGCCACTTAACATTTCCAATGCCCCAGTCATCGCTGTAAGAACTACATCCGAGATGACGGACAGGATCAATTACTGCATCCATGGCTCTGCAGAATGCAGCTCCCGAATTTTTGAGACCAAACTGACACCTCTTCGCAATGTACTGCTTAGTAATGGTGACAAAACTAGCAATTTTACCACTGTGATACTCCATTGGTAAATTCCAGTAAGCGTCGGTCGCATCGAGATTGGAGATGTAAGCACAGTTAGCGTACTGTTCCAACACCTGAGAAATGTTTGGGAGTGGGTAATTATCCTTAGGAATATTAAAATTAAGAAGGACGTAAGAAATAACAAGACGAGTGCTTCCGTCTTTCTTTGGCGTCAAGAAAACTGGTGAGCTATGCTCACTATACCCTTCTTCAATTATTCCACAGTGGAGCATCCTTTCAATATGAACCTCAATTTTTTGTTTTGAAGCCATGAGCAACCAAAAGGCTTCTGAGCTATTGGTGCAGCCCCACGAATATCAATAGTCATTGGCTGAGCATGCTTAAAACACCCAACTCTAGTAGAGAAAATGTGCCTATATGCCACTAAAAGATTGTAGAATTGCTCTTTTTGAACACTATCTAAAATTTCAATTGCATCTACTTTTTGTCTTAATGCTTCTAAGCTTGGGTGAAGCTCCTCATCAATAACGTGGCCGATGGCATTGTGCTGAATGTCATGCAAGGGATTACGGCGTATAAAATTGGTTTAATAAACCGATGTTTTGGTGCCCAAAACCACACATTTCTCTGCTAATCAGTCACCAAACCAGACCATTGCAGGAAATCTACTCCTAAAATGATTGGCTGGAGACAAGATTCCATCAAAATGAATGGATAAGTAAAAACCTTCTTCTTAATTTTAAAGGTTACCCTGACAAACCCTGAGCAAATTGCCCAGCGACTGTCAGCACAGTGTACTCTATACTCACGACGAACAAATTTGAAACCCATTTTGATAAAATCACTCTTCATTCTGGCATCAGCAAAAGATAAACTGGAACCTCCATCAATTAAGGCATCAGCTGTGTCAAACCCAATTTTTATAGCTAAATATCCACAAGGAGCTGATTTGGGCTCTAATGGTCCATGAACTGAATAAGGCAACTGACTATAATTCAACTTATTAGGTTTGGTAAAAGTCCTTGGGTAATTTTTCCCTAAAAGATCTGGTGGTAATGCTGAGGGCTTCAAAACCTTGTCAAAATTGGGCGTTAAACCTCCCTCAGCAAAAGGTTGATAACCTACTTGTTTAAATCACTTTCTGTGGCATCTGGTTCCAAACCACCAATGGCGTTTACTTGCTGTCGAAAACGAGCAGGGCGTCTATCGGGGTGCAACTGCCAGCAGGTGTCGCTCGAGTGGCCAGCACGATGACAATGTCCACAGACTACTGGTTGCTTTGGTTTAATAAGAACCTGATTTTTGTTACCAGTGGCATTGCTATATGCAGCTTGTTTGGGCTGAGGGGTGGAACCAGGTGCTATAGGATTAGTTAAGTCTTTTAAAACTAATTTGTTACTTCTAACATTTTCACAAACAGTTCTTAATTGATAACAATCGGCCATACTGTGAGTGGTAGAATTGTGCAACATGCAAAATTTCTTATCCTTATTTGCAGAATTAGAAGAAAGAGCTTCTCGAGTTTTGTCCTGTTTAGAAGTTATGGTTTGGTTTTTAATGGCAGAACCAACAACAGGTACAAAGGTCTCCATTGAACAACAAAAATCAAAAAACTCCGGTAATTTGCTACATTTTGTTTGCACTATGTATGGTCTAAGTGAATCAGTAACATTGCGTTTCATAATGTTAATAATCTCGGCATCACGGCCACAATAATTTGCCTGAATCAATATTTTGTTACATCTCCTGAAATATTCTGTGAAGGTTTCATTTTCACCTTGTTTCAACACATAAAATTGGTTTAATAAACCGATGTTTTTATCTTCAGAATGAAACTCTTCAAGGAATGCTTTTGTAAATTCAGCAAAACTGGAAAAAGGCTGGTTTTGTAAAAACCAGATTGTTGCCTGATCTCTTAAGACAGATGGCACGTAAATATGTAAGAATTCCTTTTCATCAAATTTCCTAGTTTCAAGCATGATGGTTAAATCCATTAAAAACTTAAAACCAGATATTTCAGTGTCTAAAGAACCCGAATAAACCTGAGCTGAAATAGAGGGTGGTTTAAAAATGGGTAGACTTGATTTTAAGTCATTACCGACTTGTCTTTCCTGACTGACCTTAGCTGTATTAGATGCTAAAGCTAAAGTATTGACGACCTCAGTTAGCTTTGAAACTTGGCCACAAAGCTGAGTAAACTAATGCTTAGAGTTGGAATTACTGGAACTGACAGAAGTTTGACAGACTACCAGTATACATTTGCTGGGGACAATTTTTAACACCAGCTGGAAAGATTAATGGGTTCGTTAAATCAGTGGCTAATTGCTTAGTCACCTCATTAAATCGGTTTTGAACAGGACTTATATTTACCTCTTGACGAACTTCAGGTTGAACAGCAGTGTACAGGTGAGGTTTGAGCAACTGTGGCTGATTCCCAGTTAGAAGGCTGGAATGTTTACTTTTAGGTGATGCTTGAGTCCCAAAGTTCTTTTGTTCCATTCTCAGTTTTCCCAGGGTGCCTGCGAGGCAGCTCTGTCTGCTGGAAGTGACGGAAGATGGAATTGATTCAGCTTGGCTACTTGTTCGGCTTGATGCTACGCTTCGCTGAGATAAAGATGAAGGACACCGTCGAAGAAGAATTGGTATGGGGGTCTTGTCAATCATTTCTTATGTTTTTCCCTTTGTAGACCAATCTTTTCGGATCCATGCTTCAGACGCAGGTAAAGTCGGCTGTGGAGCGGTAAAGTCATTTCCTAAGCGACCTCTGGCAAGCAGAATGGCATCAACTGATGATCGAATTGGTAAAAATGGTAGTCGACTTGGCCTGGCTTGGCTCGGTAGGTCTCTTTCGTCTTGAGCCGTGTAGACTGGAGTACTAGCAGATGGTTGAAAGTTCCTTAAACGTCCCAAGGTAACTTGGTCGCATGGTGAGGTTGACACTGAGTAACCTCTAGCAATTGATGCTGCTTTTACCCGTTTTTGTGATTTGGGTTGGTTACTACTTGCAGCTTCAGCAACAGAAGACGATCTATGTAAGGCATCATGCCCACTTGAAGGAAGATTTTTCATTATCCAAGTTGCTGTCCTATCATGACGCCTAAGTCCTTCCATTAAAGCTTCATGATCAAGCCGTTCAGAGGATGACTCATCAGAGGGTAGTGGAAGATTTTGTGCATCCAACATCCTAGTGGCCTGACTAATCTGAGCACTATCTCGTGCAGTGCTACGTAAATTGTACCCATGACAACTTTCAAAAATCGATTTATTTGACCTATTACTCATTGTGGATTGTATCAGAATTTTAACAGTGCCAAATTAAGGCTTATTGAGCAGAGGACTCAAGTAGGCTACAATAAAAAAAAGCTGAAACACGACTGGCGTCAGGCTAAAGTGCGTATGTATTTGATGTAAATAAAGGTTATAGTACCCTTGAACTTAAATTTATTTCAGGGATTAAGAGCGGTTTAGAAATATAAACTAAGCTACCTAATATGAAATAAAAAATAGAGTTTTTAAAGGTCTCGAACTTTAAAAGCAATTAACCTAAGTTAAAGCTATCTATATTTATTCTGCCTTAAAACTAAAGCATTTAAATATTAAAACCCGTATAGTCATTTGCTAACGGCTTTAATTACAAAGTACACGCTGAAACAAGTTAATTTCTGGTCTTAAACACTCGCTAAGACTTGAATAACTGTTTTGAAACTGCACAAGCAATTAACTGCGGTAACAGCTAATGTAGTTAATGTTGCAGCATGCTGAAAGCTTTTGTACAAAACCGTAAAATAGTTGAATGCAACCTAAGTGACTAAAAAGTCCTTCCCAGAAAAATAAGCTGTTAAAAACACACAAATAGCGTCTGGCTAAGGTGCAAGCAAATTTAGGGGTAGGTTTTGAAACCCCTAAAGGGAGTATAAGAAACACGTCCCTAATTCAAAATAAAAGGCGAGTTTTTTTTTTTAAAGACTCTTAACCTTAAAGAGCAATTATGCTAAATGCTAGGCATTAATGTTTGCTTAGAGCTTAAAGTAAGTTTCACTCGTAAATCAAACTAAAAGTGACACTAATAAATGGTGGAGTTTAGAACACTAAGCGCCATTTTGGCGTTTTGAAAATAGTCTTACGGTTTTTTAAACTAATAAATTGCCGGACAAATTTTCTCTAAATAATATAAAAAGACTTCTACTTATGCTTACCGAGTTCTTAGGCCGAATGCACCAAATAGTGCGACTAGGAAGTTGGATTTGGGATTTATAGTCGAATGGCGTCGCACTTCTGGTTAAATTTGGTTAAACTGGAAATAAATAGGTCCAGGCTGGAAATCAGTTGCATCTGGAGTTTATTTGTATGGCATGGTTGGATGAAGGAAGTTAGAAGGCTTGCCACGACTTACAGCATTTCGGTGGTGGATGTTATTGAACGTTCGCCTAAAAACCTTTAGACTTTCCTTCAGAAAAGTAGTCCTAATTTTGAGAATAGGCCCGACTTGCATAAGGCAAGAAGAGCAGACCCTAAATCGGTCCGCGTTGGTTGAGCAAAAGTAGAGAAGAGAAGAAAAACCAAAGGAAAGCCTAGCACGAGAATTTAGGTTCACGCATGCGTGGGAAGCCTTTCACACAATTTTATATACAATATTTAACATTGCATTATAATGCATAGCAAATTTCTTATATAATGAAAGAGGCCACAATATTCCACTGATCGCCCCCAGGGGCCCAGTGCAGCGGGGAGTGCCAGCACTAAATGTGACTGAGGGCACAAGGACATCAGACGCAAGACAAGCTTAAGGGGTCAAGTTGATAAACGCCAGGACGATGGGGATGATAATGTGAGGGTTCCATGTCCCAACGAACCAAGGCCCATCGTGTAACGGCGCCAGGAGGTAAGCTCTGCCCAAGGCCAACAGGCAAATCGAGGACTGGCAAGCTCCGTCACTCTAGGGAAGGGGGCGGCCGAGAATTTGGAACCCCCGGTGACCGTCATGAAAATGAAAATATGAAAAGAAAAAAGGACAAAGAATTAATTTTCCAGTCGTACTAAACTCTAGAACAATTAACAATCTTATTTCTAGGTAGCGAAAGTTACGGGCATTAAGCCGTAAAACAAACTTGCTTCCCATAGAAAAAAATCTTAAACTTATTTGTTAAATTAACCGAGACGCTTTATTCTCTTTGTTGTAGTTTTTTAGAAGTTTTTCCGTTAGTTTTGTTAAACTTCGTAAAGTTTATTAATAGCCATGAAATCAGTGCTTTCATTTGTGCACTAACGGTAATATAAACAAAAGCAACGGATAGGTCGTCGTTGCCAGTTTTAAAATCATTACACTAATAACAATGTAAAGGCGTTTAACTCGAACAAAGATGATTGATGCAACTGAAAGTTAACAAGTTTTCCGATTGTTTTAACATGACGTTACGTCAATTGTTACAAAAGGCGAAAGGTTGTTGCCCCAACCAGGAAACAGAAGCAAAAATAAACACCAGTGTTACAACAACCTAATATGTGCAAATAGTGAGCTGTACCGAGTGTGTTTAAGTATAGGTATTGGTTTCGTGTCGGTGTGGAACCAAGTTCTTGGCAGACACGGATTCTTTGCACGGGATGGTATCCACTTAACTAACCATGGAAAGGAAATACTATCAAACGAAATATCGAATGCAATTTCATGCCCTGATTATCAGGGAAACTGGGGTCATTAATGGGCGATCCCCGCAGACCATACTTGGTAGAGAAGCATCAAGTTGTAAACCAAATTGGTTATCAAAGTAATTTACAGTGTGTACTTGTTAATGCTAGGAGTATATATGCAAACTTGCAAGCCTTTATTTTCCTTTTAGCCTCTGGTAAATACGACGTTGTTTTCGTGACTGAATCATGGTTGACTCAGGCACACTCTGACCGCATGATTGTCGGTAACACACCTTACACTGTAATTCGAAGAGATAGAGAAACTCGTGGTGGTGGATTACTGATTGCTCTGAAAAAAACACTTGATTTATGAGATCGTGGGCAGAGGAGCAAATAGCGAATCCCTGTGTGTGGATATTTTGGATACTAAACTTCGTTTTTTGTTGGGTTATTTACCTGACAAATATGATTTAAATGCTATTGAGGGTTTTTGTTCAGATGTTCGGTATTTTTACAGTGCCAAAAGCGTTGAGTTGGTTGTGCTGGGCGATTACAACATGTCATTCATAGACTGGAGTGCTTCCTCGGCCGCTCATAGGAACGGCAAGCTTTTTCTAGAATGTATGTCTGAATTGGGTTTATCACAGCAGGTTGAGAAGCCGACAAGGGGTAGTAACATCCTGGATCTTATCTTGGTGGAAAATGACCGCAGTGTTTTTGATATTGAAGTTCTGGAGCATATGGGTGGTAGTGATCATAATATGGTGGGTTTTAAACTACCCAGTGCAAAAATAAATCAAATTGGTGACAAACAAAAAATTGATCACCCAATAAATTTTGATTATCTAAAATTAGAACTGAGACGAGTCCCATGGGCTTCAGAATTGCTTGGTTACACAAACGTTGATCTTATGTATATCCACTTTATTAAATTGGTAAATCAGTGCATAGTAAATTGCACGCCATTAGTTAAAAATACAAATACTTTAAGAGCAAAATCAAAATTAAGCATCCCATTATGTATAAAAAAGTTAAATCGCGTAAAACAAAAACTATGGAAGAAATACCGGTCCAACAGAAATGCGGAAAATTTAACTACTTATAATACTTGCAGGCAAAATTATACTAAATTGACCAGGGATTTTGAAATCAAGAAGGAAAGAAAACTAATTAAAAAAGGTAATCTTACATCACTTTATAAATTCGTAAAAAATAATTCGGGATTTAGTCGAACCATCCCTCCACTAAAAGTCGGGAAACATCTCGTAATCGATTTGACTGAAAAGACAAACGTATTTAATGATGAGTTCTCCAAAAATTTTGTTTTGGACGATAAATGCTACCCTCCAATAATAGGCCGTGATAACTTATCAGACTGTATGCTTCCAACGGTTACTGCAGAAATTATCCTTAAATATTTAACTAAAATGAGAGCAAGTTATGCTGTAGGTCCAGATGGGTTTTCAGCGCATTTCTTTAAAGAAATTAAACATGAGATCTGTATACCATTAGCCTGGATTGGTGA
>JAHWFP010209365.1:4736-22537 GCA_023313725.1 Lithobius niger | reverse complement strand
CATCAATCTGAAAAAGGGTGGGACAATGCATTTTACTACCTTTTTTGTTTTCGTTGATCTGGAGGAGGGTAGGAAAATGCCTTTTACTACCTTTTTTCGTTTTCATCAATCTGGAGGAGGGTGGGATAATCCTACTTCCAGTCATGTAATAAAATCTACGAATTGGCGCATATTAATATAGATACGTATAACAGCATATACAACATCGAATCCAAAAATAACAAAATTAAATACACAGTAGATGCTGGTCTAACTTGGCAAAAAGTTATAGTCACTCCGGGACTTACGAAATTGAAGATTTGAATAAATTTCTCAAAAACTCGATAGATCAAAATGGTCATGACAATGAAGCCATTTCAATTCTTCCTAACATACACACTTTAAGAACCAACTTGATAATTACCAATCCAAAATATGGAATAGCCTTTACGGGCGATAAGAACTTGGCTCGAGTCTTGAGGTTTCATTTAGGAACCTACTTGAGAAATCGAAAAATTCAAAATAACAACAAAATAAAAAATATAAACACGATTTTTGTGCACGTTGACATCATTAAAATTCTTACCCAAATGGTGACACTCAGCCCACTCGTTTTATCCGAATTCACACCCGGGTTTTTTAAATCATCGTGTCTCCGAATAATTTAATCTATTTGCCCATTACTATCAACTTAATCAGAAGTATGAGTGTGGCTTAGATCTCAGACGAACGAGCCGTTGAATCTGAATGGCAAGACGCTCATGGTACGACTTCATTTAAAATCTAGAAATTAGAACAGGGACAAGATGCTCGTGTTTGGGGAAAAAAAGGAAAGGATTCTTCCATAATTTTAATAATAAAAAACTTTAATAATAATAAAAACATCAACAGTTTAACACCTAGAAACAAAGCTTTCATCAAATTTATAACAACAGCTAGAAAATGAGCGTTGTAGGAGACTATTTAAAAATCAACGAACCTTTGACATACAACTCATTGGTCGAATCTTACACTTAGGAGGCGGCAAAAAGCACTTATCCACCCTCCTCCAGATTGATCAAATGGAAAAGGTAGTAAACGGCACTTTCCCAACCTCTTCCAGATCGGCCAAAAAAAAGGTACTAGAAGGCACTTTCACATCCTCCTACAGATTGACGTCCACTGAAAGCGACGTCATAGCAGCAGTTAAAAAAAAGCATATTTACGCCCTCCTCCAGATCGACCAATTTCAACACGTGGGAAACAGACATTTACACCTCCTCTAGACCGATGAATTCCAGCATGCAAGAAATGGACCCATCCTCCAGATCAATGAATTTCAACGTACGGGAAGAGGACACTCCGTCCAGATTCTATGAATTCTAGCACGTGGCGGACATTTTCACCATCCTCCAGAATGACGAATTCCAGCACACGGAATGCAGACATTCCCCCCTCATCTAGATTGATGAATTTCCGCACGTGGGAAGCAGACATTTTCCCCATCTTCCGGATTGCTGAATTCCCACGTGTGCTATGCATGTTTTTGACATGTATGTATGTAACTCAATATCGTATTTTACCAGTACTTGTGAACAGCTAAGAATGACAAGTATTAGCAGCAATTATGAAAAAACTCATGTGCCATTGTGACCTCGTGAATTTTTCGTCATAATTGCTGTTTTTTCATTCTTAGCTGTTAACAATGTTGGCTTCATTGCATTTGTTTCTTTGGTAGATAATATTTACCACTAATATCCGTTTCTTTATTCAGAAAATATTATGAAGTGAAATAACGCAACAATAACAAACAAAACAAAATAAAGCAGTAGCAAACAATTAATCTGATCACTGTTAATAAAAACAATTTGCAAACTCTTGAAAATCTATCCTAGTTGGGATCACTTAGCAAATTCATCATGCACTACAATGAAAGAAGACTAGCAGGTTCACTCTTTGTATGGGAATGCGTTTATTTTTGGCACGGTAGCAGCCAACAATGTCACGGATGTCCTGTGTAAATACCAGTTGCAACCGACATTTTGCTTCAATAATGCTGGTTATTAGAGCCAAGTTGAATAGTTTCAAAATTGTTTGAGTAACAATCACTGCCTGCACATCATTGTTGCGGACTTATCGTGCTTGGTATAAAAACGAAGAAACAGCCAATTCAGCTACACTGAGAATAAGAGTGGTACTCTGAAAACGTAATTTAGTTCCCTAAGAGCAACAAACACCAGGAGTTCCAAGGGAGGGACAGCAGAGATGGGAGTTGTTTAGACCACACAACGGGGGAATGAGGGGAGGCAGCCTGGAGTCTGGGGGACCACAGTGGAGGACATCTGACCACACATTGGGGGAATGTAGAGGGATGGGGGATCGGGTGTGGTAATCGGTGCCATTTTTATTTCATGCTACCCAGCCAGCTACACCGGCGTAAGTTAAGCTGTGGTACAGCTAGTCAGTAATTAATCGAATTACGTGTGGTTCATATTTTTAGAACGTCAGGAAGGATTCACAAACACATTGGTTCTACACAGTACACCATGTTATACTCCACAATAACAATTAAACATCTAGAGTGTCGAGTATAATATACTTTTCTGAAGGGATTCAACAAAATGTTGCCGTCATAATTATGAAAATGAATTGTGAATTGTTTATTCTTAAAAGCAAAGCTATTGTACAGAAAATCTTTAACATTATTTTTATGAAGGAAACTGAAGTTGCCTTATATTATTACTAGCATTTATACATGGCTTCTTCCGGCTTTTGTTTTTCCCAGGAGATTGCTTCACCCATGGTTGTTTCCCAGTTTCGGTCGGTGTTGCCTGAACGTTTCCCACTCTCCCTCCCCATCCCAGTTTATCGCTTTTGCTTGAAATGAACTGTGCATGACGTCATTTAAGACTTGCTGCTTAGACGACTACTAAGGTGTTTGGTAGGAAGGGTAATTTTTCTTCCTGTAATACCACCATTTTCTTCCAATCTGTCCGTCTCCACTTCCTCCTTTTCTCCCACCGTACCCTTCCCTTCTCTTCATGCATGACATCATTTAAAACTTGCTGCTGATACGACCGCACAGAGCAAATAGTTACTAAAGGCAACAATTTTTGTTTCGTCTATGGTTGCTTCCCAGTTTTCGGTAGGTGTGGCCTAAACAGACAATTTTTCACCCTGGAATACTCCCCTTTTCCTCCAATTCTCTACCTCCCATGTCCCGTCCCCCTTTCTTCCCATTCTTCCAAAAAAGACTTACCTTGTAGGTTTAGTTAATGCGTAATCATGTGCTAATTGGTAACAGATTCATTGCACCATCCCCACCCTCCAATTCCCTTTATTTTCAAAAGAGAGGGCTAACAGATGCAACTGGGCCACTAACGGGCATTTCCCGTTTAAGTCCTCTAATCCCAGTTTATCACTTTGCCTTGAACGATTCGTACTATGTAAAATATAACTGTCCTTCTTGCATGCCATCATTTAAGACTTTCCACGGAGATGACTGTTAAGGAAAATGTAGCACTGGACCTAAGTATGAGGAACAGCGAAGCCAAAAGTGCACAATATCAACGTTTTGAGCTGGCTTCAGCGCGTTATCAAGCGAATAAAACATACACTTAAAATAACTTACCTTATCAATGGTACTCTGGTATCGAAATATGGTAACAGAGAACTGTCTGAAGAGTGATAAGTACTCTTTAAATGTGTTGTCATTAGGGAGCTGATGGTTATGAACAGGTGGATCGTGCAAAACAGTGCACATATTTTCAAGGTTAGGCCTTATAAGAATTTGTGAGATTTGGAAAAGAATCACACAGTTCACACCGTTAGATTTGTGGCCCGATTGTGGCTCATTGGTTTAGCATTTTTTTAAAACGGGTCACAAAACTAGCATTCGAACACTGAGATTCTTTTCTAAATTCCACAAATTCGTACAAGGTCTAACGCTGAAACTCTGAGCATCGCTTTGCACGATCCACCTGTTCATAATCATCTACTCCTAAAGTCAACAAATTTAAAGAGTACTTAGAACTCCTCAGAGTTCTCTGTTACCAAATTTTGACACCAGAGTACCATTGATATAACTCTTTGAAGCACTCACCACCAGGGGTAAGTGAATAAACCCAGACTGCAAACAATAGTCGCCACTTCTGCTTGTGCTTTCAGCACGAAGAGGTCACTCTCCCGTTCCTGCTTTTTACATTTTGTATTTCTTCTTTTTACTTTGTTGAATTGTGGTTTTGACTTATGTAGTTTTGCCTGCATTCTGCTACCTTATGCTGTTTTGAGTGTATGTTTTATTACCTTGATAATGAGCTGGAGTCAGCTTAAAAGGTCGGGTCGTGTAGATATTGTGCACTTTTGGCTTTTCTGCTCCTCATGCTGAGCTGACTGCGCAGAATAAACATATACAATTTCTAAACAAAATTCCAAAATACAGGTCTAAGGTTTGTGTATGCATCCCTTTACTCTGCTCGTACTGAGGAGTTTAATAAATTGAGGTTTCTTTCTGCATACCAATCTAATTTATTAAAATTTGATTGCTCCGAATAAAATTCTTGCATTGTATGAGGTTGGAACCAAATATCTAGGAAAAAATATCACATATTCCATCCATGTATTTAAATTTAAAATTATAATGTTTTCTGATTTTTTCTAGATTTACATTCATGAGCCTAATGAGATAACCTATGCACGTAACCACCTGATTCACCAGAAGAACCAACCCTTTCTATACGAAGTAGCCATTACCCAGGTAAATGTTACTGGTATCATTATAGACCAAGGGAAAAAAGTGAACGAGGTCCCATTTTAATTCAATGATTTGGCAATCTGCTCTGTCTGTCTGTCTTTTGTCCCGTAGTTATGGCCAAACGGAAGAACCGATCCGAATGAAATTTAGTAGGAATATTGTGTGATATATGCACTTGATTTTGCGATGAAAGAAGTTCTGAGGGTGGGTAGAAAGCGCCCTAAATAAGGCCGAAAATAATTTCAGCCCCTTTTTCCCAATAGTCTTGTACTGTGTGGAATGATTCGAAAAAAATTTAGTAGGACTACACCTTCACTGTAGGGTAAATGAGGTATATGATAATGACATACTTATGTTGCATATATTAAATTTATGTCAATAAAAATGGAAGGCGAAAATGGAAGGCGAAAATTGGACCAAAACTCGATTCCGTCTGTTTTAACTCTATAATTTAGCACTGAACGAACTTTTATAATAATTCTGTAGACTTAGGCCGGAGAAGGTATATGCATAGCTGTGTACCAGTTCAAAAAAATCCAAAATGGTTGATGCAAAATGGCTTCCAAAACACCAGTTATACTTTTTTATCATTTTATTATGGTGCAAGTAAAAGTACCACATACAGTACTGATTCGTAGTTAAGAATGTGGTATTAATAGGGCAATCAGTAAATTTATAATGAGATAGATAGGTTGGTGACAAATTGAACAAAAGTTAAGTGAACCAAAACACATTTGACCGTAAATATAATCAGTTCAAGAGCACAAATATATAGATTTTTTTAATACTATCACAAACAGCGTACAACAGTACAAACATTAGTGATTATTGATAAACTGACCATTTGACTTTAAAAATAGTCCTGTCAAGCTATTGTAACAGCCAAGTTTGTAGTTATTTTCAAATAAGTTGTACTTTCTCCAAAAAAAAGTGTTTTGGTAACTGATTTAAAATTTCAGGTATGTAGTAGTCACTGTTTCTTCTTCCATAATTATATTTAGTTTTGGTATTTTTAAGTGAAGAGTATTAAAGAATTGTAATATTTTCGTCGAAAAAATTAAATATATGAAAACGTTTTTTTAAAACTGCATAATTTCCAAGCCCCACCCCCTCAAATATACCCCGCTTTTTGTAGGAATCTTGAGTCCTGATGTTTTCATGTTTTACGGAAAATTGTAACTATTTTAATTTGTATTTTTTAAATTCTTATTATATAATTCTGCAGCGAAATTATTAATTTTCGGTAAACTATATTAGGTTCTATTCAATCCATGCATTATATATTTATTATTTTACTGTTTTAAAGAACAAATTTTTAACAATATAGTTTTGATATAGAGGTCCTAATTTTCCAAATAAGTAGGTTAACGTGCTGCTTGTATTTACAGTTTGGATCAATAGTTTCAACTTTATATTTTGATTCTTTCACCAATTTTATCACATGACTTTCAGTCAGGGTACGCAACACTATATATTTACCACGATTCTTCATCAGGTCTACCATTGTAAACATCATAGGCACAAATTTTCATAAGCACATAATGAGCTCTCATCTCTTTTAATGTCGGTTGATTATTAGCGGTCAACATGGTCCTTTCCACACCAGTTTCAAATACACAACAAACTTATTTATTATTAGTAGTAGTATTATTAATTATTTTGCAATCCTAATAAATGAACCATTTAACACACACCAATTAGCCATATGCTCAAAATGCTTTTGAAGCTGTTCAATTAATGTTTCATAGTTGACGAAAATTGACAGCAAAAAAATGTCACTAGCAAATATTTGTAAATTGGTCTTTTCTATTGAATCCTGTATGTCATTAATGTATTAATAGAGCCATCGTAACTTCCACTGTCAACACAATGGAGTGGGCTCCACTTTCTTCACTGTTTGGCTGGGATTTCGATCTTCCCTTCTCTTCCCCTACTACTTCCTCAACAAAGTATATGCTTTACACAAAGCTTCAACTAATTTTGAAATTGGGTAACACCCAACCATACAACTGATTCAAGTTGCATAAACATTTAATAAGTTTTTATTTTGCCCGTGGTAGTTTCTTAGTTTTCGGCCCTCTCCCCTCCTCCTTTCCTCCTTCCTATCATCATATCCCCGTCCCTCTCTTTTGCTACACATAGTTGAATTTTGGTGGGTATTTGAAATAAATACTGATCCTTCCCCTCCAGCACTTCCTCATTTTGCAAGATTTTGCAAAAACTGACTCGGTTTCCATACGAAACAACCGACAAACTTACCTTTTAAGTTAAGTTTATGCATAATCATATGATTTACGGTAGCGGATGCAAGTAGGGCAAAATACGATATTAAGTTATCTATATACCCTCACTTCCAGTTGACAGACAATCGTGCATCGTGCTGATTGCTATCGAAAGGTGTGATGTTACCAATAGCGTCACCAGAAGTTTCGGTTAATTTAATTTACTATGGTTATTGGCCAATACAGTTAACTGTCTGGTTATGCTCCCAAAGTACCAACTAAGGGGGGACATCACAGTGTAAGCCGTGGCATCGTGCCATAAGGTGAGTCAATTCCCTAGGGGAACATTAGCCAGAGGCAGGTAGGGCCCCAACACACGTTACACAAGAAAACACAGTCAGAGGTTTAAGATAATCACCGTGGATTGTGCCGACGCTGTTGGTGCAAGTGGAGTGATAAAGTCGAAATGAAAAGCCAATTAGTGTGGGGACGGGAATTCCTCCTCTGGGTTTATTCGCCTCTTAATTTCAACACACATTCAGGAAGGACAGGGCAGAATTGGTTTTGGCAACAAGACAGTTTCAGGAACCAAATAAAGTTATGCAAACATTATATCTAGGACCCGAGAAATTTGGGATTGCAACTGTTCAAGTTAACACATCGTAAAATGCAGTGGAATGGAAAAGGAAAAGGAACAACTTACAAAATGGCGGCAAACTAAACCTTCTAGAGACATCCGGATTCCTGAAGCTGGTCTGTGGGTAGGATTACATCAGGGGGATTGAGTGGCAAAAGTCCATTGGATGGCAGAATTTCATCATCCATCTAGGCTTTCCCCATGACTCCAAATGTCTCCCATTGCAAATGGGATGGATGCATGATAGCAAAAACTATTTACTTAAACATGAGTAGTTTAAGGCCGGGTAAAGCTGTACTTAGCCCAGAAGGAAAAAAGTGAAGATATATTTTAATAAAAAAAAAACAGTCAACAATACTACACCATAACAATGGTTGATTAGGAGTTACAACAAAAGTATAGCAAGGAAACAATGAGGAAAAAAATTATAACGACTTAAACTAGATGTTAGGAACAATGTGCCAAGAGCAACAGCTCCAGGCACCGGTAGAAAAAGGACATTGCCCGACATTTCAGCCTCGAGGGCTGACAAGTTTTTTTTGCATGTAATTGTTTCCTGTAGGATTTTCCCCTCTCATTTTGCTTAGTTATAGTAAACCCCTTGCTCACGAACAACAATTGGAGCAGAAAAGTTTTAAAAAAGCAGTAAAAGGGCACAGAGGTAATAAAAAATAACATTTGGGTTACAGATAAACACATTTTGCTACTCTGCTACTCTTGGCCTCTGCTACTCTTACCAGGCCAAAAACTTATCAGGACAAAACTGATCAAGACTTAAAATAAATGTCAGGCAGTGTCCTTTTTCTACCTGTGCCTGGAGCTGTTGCCCTTGGCACATTGTTCCCTAACATCCAGTTTAAGTCCTGATAATTTTTGTCCTCATTGTTTCCTTGCTATAATTTTGTTGTAACTCCTAAGCAACCATTGTTATGGTGTAATATTGTTGACTGTTTTTTTTACTCAAATATATCTTCTCTTTTTTCTTCTGGGCTAAGTACAGCTCTACCCGGCCTTAAGATACTCGCGTTTGAGTAAAGAGTTTTTGCTACTAGAAATGACAGACAATCGTGCATCGTGCTGATTGCTATCGAAAGGTGTGATGTTACCAATAGCGTCACCAGAAGTATCGGTTAATTTAATTTACTTTGTTTATTGGCCAATACAGTTAACTGTATGGTTATGCTCCTAAAGTGCCAACTAAGGGGGGACATCACGGTGAAAACCCTGAAGTAGTGCCGCAAGGTGAGTCAATACCCTAGGGGAACATTAGCCCGAGGCAGTTACGGCCCACTGCGCATTACACAAGAAAACACAGTCAGAGGTTTAAAATTATCACCGTGGATTGTGCCGACACTGTTGGTGCAAGTGGAATGATAACTTCGAAATTTAAAGCCAATTAGTGTGGGGACTGGAATTCCTACTCTGGGTTTATTTGCCTCCTAATTTCATCACACATTCAGGAAGGACAGGGCAGAATTGGTTTTGGCAACAAGACAGTTTCAGGAACCGAATACAGTTTTGCAAACATTATATCTAGAACCCGAGAAATTTGGGATTGCAACTGTTCAAGTTAACACATCGTAAAATGCAGTGGAATGGAAAAGGAAAAGAAACAACTTACAAAATGGCGGCAAACTAAACCTTCTAGAGACATCCGGATTCCTGAAGCTGGTCTGTGGGTAGGATTACATCAGGGGGATTGAGTGGCAAAAGTCCATTGGAAGCAGAATTTTATCATCCATCTAGGCTTGCCCCAAGATGCCAAATATCTCCTATTACAAATGGGATGGATGCATGATAGCAAAAACTATTTACCTAAACATGAGTAGCTTAAGGCCAGGTAGAGTTGTACTTAGCCCAGAATGAAAAAAAGTGAAGATGTATTTGAATAAAAAAAAACAGTCAACAATACTACACCATAACAATGGTTGCTTAGAAGTTACAACAAAAGTATAGCAAGGAAACAATGAGGTCAAAAACTTATCAGGACTTAAACCAGATGTTAGGGAACAATGTGCCAAGGGCAACAGCTCCAGGCACAGGTAGAAAAAGGACACTGCCTGACACCAGTCACGTGATCAAAATGGGGTAATGATGCATTTCCGGTCACCTAATGAAAAGTGGGGGTAATGGTGTCACATCCAGTTTTTCGTCAATGTGGAGGAGGGTGGAAAAGTGTCTTTTACAACGTTTTTTTTTCGTATTTGTCAAGATGGCAGAGAGTGGAAAAGTGCCTTTTTCTACCTTTTATTTGTTTCCATCGATATGGAGGAGGGTTTGCCACCTCCTATGACGTCACTTCCGGTCACGCGACTAAACTGGATGTAACGACGTAACTTCCAGTTGTGCGGGGGCTTCCGGTGGGCGGGGTTTCTGTCATCGATCTGGAGGAGGGTGCTATCTCCTATGATGTCACTTCCGATGAGTGTGGGAATTTTGCCCTCCCCTAAATTTGACAGTCATCCGCACGTACGCATGAGTAAACTCTGTTCATCGGATGAAGAAAGTGAATTAAAAAGAAATAGACTATTGTTCTTTCATTCTCAATGGCAAAGACTCTGACTTGAGATTTAATCTAAATACTCCAATTCATTTGGACCCTGATAAAAGCTACGAATTGGCGCTTATTTATTTAGACACATATAATAGCATATCCAACATCGATTTTAAAAATAACGAAAGTAAATACACCGTAGATGCTGGTATAACTTGGCACAAAGTGATAGTCACCTCCGGGCTTGTGAAATTGAAGATTTGAATAAATTTCTTAAAAACTCAATAGATCAAAATAGTCATGACAAGGAACCCATTCGGTACTTCCTAACTTAAACCTTTTAAGAACCAACTTGATAATTAACGATTCAAAATATGGAATAGCCTTTACAGGTGAAAAGAGCTTGGCTCGAGGCTTAGGGTTTCATATAGGTACCTACTTGTGGTGTCGAGAAAGTCAAAATACCATCGAAATAATAAATATAAACACGATGTTTGTGCACGTTGATATCATTGGAGATTCTTACATTAAATGGTGACACTCCACCCACTTTATATTCGTTTTATCCAAATTCGCCTCTGGGTTACAAAATCATTGAGTCTGTGAACTTAATCAGAAGACGAGAACTTATTACTATGAACTTAATCAGAAGACGAGTGTGGCTTACATCTCAGACCAATGAGCCGTCGAATCTGAATGGTGAGATGCTCACAGTGTGACTTCATTTAAAATCTTAAAATTGAAAAAGGACAAGATGCTCGTGTTTGAAATAAAAGGAAAAGTATTCTTTCGTAACTCTTATAATAAAAATTTTAATAATATTAAAAACGCAAACAGTTTAACGGCTACAAACAAAGCTTTCATCAAATTTATAACAACGGCTAGAAAATGAGCGTTGCAGAAGACTATTTAAAAATCACTGAACCTTTAGTGTACAACTAGTCAGTCTAATCTTACACCTATCGCGAATATAATCCCATCATTGGTACGAAGCTCAACAACATAAATTCTGAAATCCGTATACACGTCGAAAACCAAGATTTATTTCTGCATGTGGCTATTAGTTACCTCCTGATTAAAGGGAGGCTGCTAAAGAATGATGACTCAGCTTATGCAGACGCTGATTAGCTCGCATTATTATAATGCTCCCATGTTCCTGTTTTCTAACATCAAATACCATCTTGGAGATAAACAAGACGACGAGTTAAATTATCCGTGGTTTGGTACCCTAATGAAGGGGCTGCTCACTTACGGCTCACCGGAGCAACCGACATTGCTCAGCCAATGCTGGGTGTAGGATAGTGCAGCTTCTATCCATGTTGAACTAACCAACAACATGGGTTTCAAACAGTGGCACGCATCCATCATTGTTGAAACAAGTCCCAAAAGAAGTTTTACATTCGCTATTCCCTTGAAACACATCATAGGATTTTTTGAAAATTATGATAAGCTAACTTACGGAACTAAACACATGCTCACTTGCATGATAACCAGTGATACAAACGCCATCTTCGAAGCTGCAGCCGTGGCCAATGGTAAAGTTGTTCTCAATAGCATTTTTTGGCACATCCCCCATGTTACCGCATTGGACGAGAAAAACTTAATTTCTACAATCTCATAGACAATGGAGCTACGGTAGATTTAAGATTTAAACAGTACATTACGATGCGAGCTCCCTCAAAATACCAGCTTCACCTGGCGTGTTCTGACTACTTCCACAGTTGAAAAACCTCGGTGGATAGTTCTAGCTTTTCAAACAAACAGACAGGACTTCTGTTGAGTTCGTCCACTGCAGTTTGCAAGATGCTCAGGTGACTCTAAATTCCGAGCGATATCCGTTTCTCGAGTTGAACGCTAATTTTGCTACTGGAGAGTACGTTGGTCTGTACAGAATGGCGCAGCAATTTAGACAGCTTTGCTACGACACCAACGACTTGAGTTTCAGCTTGCTGCAGTTCAAGAAAGATTATCCTATCACGGTGTTGGATTGTTCCAAGCAGTCCAAGAGGCTTCAATCTGGAATTGTGGATGTTCAAGTCAAACTGAAGTTTAGAGCGTCCGTACCAGCTAACACTACCTGTCACGCTCTGCTCATTAGCATTAAGAAAATTAATCTAAAGTTGGATAGAGGCAAAGTCGAGGTTGTTTATTAATAAAAAAGATATGGAGCTAAAACAAAATCGCGAAAAAAGAATTTTTTTATTTTTTCTTCTTGATAAAAAGAAAGGTGGCTTTTTGCCATTGGTATTGCTAGGACCAATTTTAGCCGGAATTGGAGGGTTGGCTGGAGGGACTGCGGGGTGGTATCTGCCATAAAAAAAAAGCTCAAAACGATGCACAAATTCTAGATGGATTTGTGCGACATCACAAGCAAGTGGAAGGTTCCGGATAGAAGAAAAAACACTAAACAAAAATGAAGCAAAAAAAATTGTCCCATGGCAAAGGTCTTAAACTTTAAACCCAGGGTTTAATCAACTTCGATAAATCTTTAACGAATTTTGATTTGAACAGATTGGCCGGAGTAATGAAAATTCCTAAATTTAGAGGTACTTTTAGTAAAGACATACTTCCCTTGTAACCTTGGCCTACTGGTGAAACTGGAATCGTAAACTCGGAAGATTTCCAACTGGGTAGCCTATTCTACCATTTCGGGCGATCCCTGTTATTTCGATAGTTTCAGCATCATGGGACCTCCCCAGTACGTGGTTAACTACTTGGGAACGGGAATTAAATACAAACGAGTGCAAAACATTGCTCAAATTTGGTACGGGCACTTTTGCTTATTTTTTTCTAAGCACCTTCTCTAAGGTTCGTAATTACGAAGCTGTTTTAGATAGGATGAGATCTATTGAAAAGTGACGTGTAAATCTAACTGGAAATAAACGTCTTCCATATGAAAATCTTCGATCGTGTGTACTGTACCGCGGTGGGTGAATCCTTTTCTATTTCGTCATGATTATCGAAAATGTTGGTTGTCGAACGCACGTCTTGTATTTTTGTTAATAGTTTAATTTAGGTTAATAAGCTCTAAACCACCGAAATATCAGTATTGGGATATCGGTATCGGATTGGCACGGTATCTGCACGATATGCAATCCAGACTTTATTAATATTAAGTAATCAAAGCTTAATATTAAGTAATAGTGTCGTCCATTCGGTCATAAGCCTAATTAATTAACACGATTCACTCATAAGGAGTAAGTAAAAACAAGCGCACCAAGCCTGAACTGCTACTTCAGCCTAGTGCACTTTGGCCAGAAGCCAAGCCATGAGTAGTCCAGATACAACTTATAACTCAGTGGTTCCAGACCAGCTCAGAACCCTTTCAGTCAGCCCCTGTTCACACTGGCTAGATCCAGTTCCAACCAGTCCAGCAGGAACAAGCCCAGACTTGTTCAAGGGCAATCCCAGACATGTTCAGTCAAATCCTAGTACAAGATCAGTTAGGGCTCTGGGGCATATAAGCAAGCCCCCAGCAGAAAAATCAGACTTGAATTACTATTCTGACACTGAGAGGCCACCATTCACTGAGCACCCCTGACCAGGAAGGAGATGTATACCTAGATGTTTAAGTTAAGTAGAACTGAACATTATAGATCTTTGAATAGATATTGGACTCTTAGAATAGTAAAGTGCTTAGGTATTGGACTTAGAGTAGTCAAGCTAGAATATATTGGACTTAGAATTGTCTAGGTATAAAACCTGTACTTATAATACTCAGTGTAGTTATTGAAATACTAGAACTACTTAGGCCTAACTGAGACGCATTAGCATCACCAGTAGTGAAGAGTACCCTAATAGGAATTTAAGAGGGAGTTGCTAAAGCCCACTAACACTAACCGATTACCATGAAATAACCAATACATTTCGTTCAACCAATAAAACTTGTGTGGTCTTCCTTACTTGCATGCCGATTTGTGATTGTTGTAAAGCTGCAGTTGTTAGATATTATTATTATTCTCATAGCTAAGTCTCAACACAACATATACTGGCGTAACTCAGTATAGCTGTTTTACATTAAGTTTACAATGGTGACAGAAATGTGATTCGAAATAAACCCACGCCATCATATTACAAAAGAAAAGCAGCATAGATCACATTTCGGTAAAGCAAGGAGTTAGAGTCAAGTAAACAGTAAAATTGATAGATATGCTGAGTAGCTAACTTCACGATGGAGCTAGAATATTTTGCTAACTTACATCCTGTAAAATTACAACAAGTTTACAAGCCGAAAGCACGAAATTCGTAAAAAGACGTAGGCCAACCTATACGAAACCCACACGTTTAGTTTTAAAGGTGGCACGAGTTAGGACCAAAATTATGACGAAAATAAAAAAAAAATGAACCTAGGAGAGCTATGAACAAAATCCCTATCAAAAGAACAAGTTTAAAGCACTCAACTAGAGGTAGAGCTCGTAGAAATACCAGACGATTGTTAGAAAATATGAACAGCGAAATAGTCGCACAAATAGCAAAGGATGCTTTAATCGGGCAAGGCAGGGAAGGCATCCGAGTGCCGAGAGCCGCTGCACAAATCATGGCAGCCAACAGAGCGCGTTCATGTAGTAGAAACACGGTTTCACACTGCAGGTCTAATAACTTACTTCATAATCGTTCCAGCGATCGCCCTATTGTTCATTCAAGAAGCGGATGGCATAGTTCTTGTGCAGCAGTACACCCAGGGTTAACGGAGCCAATCACAGTAACTATTCTAGAGATAATTCACCAAATAACAATAACCACCATTCTGTTCACAGAAACAACAGTTTAGGTTAAACAATGAGTTTCACGAGAATAATTCCCGCTCCGTAGCTCAGACGCACGCATTCCTTTAAACCAGGAAGTTATGCAACAAATTCGTACTAGCAACCCTCCTCGGCCTATACCCATTGTTAGGGAAAGCCCAACCCCATCAGGAGGTAGTGATTGTCAAGAATTATTTCCAGGTGCCGTCAGCAGGCAAACAACAGCCACGCAGTAACACTGAAAGAAATAGTGAATAATTTAAGACCAGCACAGCCCAATAATGATCGTCAAATTTACGACAAAAATAATGTACGTATGTGGTACGACGTCAGATTTTCTAAGAAAATTTACCAACCTTTTCTGGAGAAAATGGTAGTGATATTTTCACGTCCTGCTTTTAATTGGCAATTTAAGAAAAATTGATCCCCTTTTGCCAGACAATGAACTAATAGCGGCAGTGTCAAATAAATGCACAGACCAAGCAGCTAGATTTGTAGCAACTAGTTTGTCAATTACAAACCAGTCAAACTGGGCTCAAGAACTCGAACAAAATTCCACAAAGCTAAAATTCTAAAAGCAGAAGACATAGAAGCTTTTGCAGACAGATTAGAAGTCATGGCAGCAGAAATCTGGATGAGTAAACCAGAAGACAGTGAACTCGAACGAATTATAAAAGAAAGGTCTAGAGACAAAGGCTTACGCTGCACTTTTCAGTCAGCTATGCCAGATATTTTAGAAAGCCATTTAGAAACCATTCGTCCTAAGACTTGGGAAGAAATGTTACACCAAACGCTAAAACGAAAAACAAAATTGAGCGTTCGCATCGAGATATATCTCACGCAAAGTCCAAACGTAGCAAAAATGCTTTCACCACTCGATAAAAATATGACTATCGCATCTGCCGATTTAGCACGAGTTATGCAGGAACTCGAACACAAAACAAAGGAAGTAAAAACCTTAAATTTAAAAGAATCAGTAAACGAAGCCAAAGTTAGCACCATTACCATAGCTAGCACTAAAAAGGAGGAAACTCGCTCCTGTTTCCGATGCTTCGGAAGAGCACACATAAGCAGGTACTGCAAAATTTCCGTGGACAGACTTGACACAGTCAGAAATGCAAACACTAGAAAATTAGAAGAAGGAAAACTGGTACCGCAAAGGCAAAATAGAGGAAACAAGAACCCAAGATATAATAATCGAAACTGTAGGGATAATTCACAACAGAATTTTAGACAGTACAGTCAGCAGCGTTATAAGTATAGCAACGACAATCGAAACGTAAACTTGACACAACAGAGTAATTCACAAAGCTCGCAGCAAAATAATGCTCCTCAGCCAAAAAAAACTAGTTGATAGTTCAAAGAGCAACAGGTATTTTGAGCTCGCCGGATATCCAAAGGTAGACAATATTCTAACTTATACTACAAATTTCAAAAATCTGATAAAATTGTAACGCAACCACTTATGCCTAAGGCAGAAACAAACGTTTTATTTGATAACAAGGTTGTGAACATGACAATTGATGCAGCAGGTATAAGTCAAGAAGGATTGGTCTCAGCAGAAATTAGCTTTAAGCGATCGAACTTTGACATTGCCTAGATTAGCATCATATATTGGTTCAATTATGGATAAATACGTAGTACCTCTGGTGAAATTGAATACAAATTTGCAGCATATTTTTACAGTAATGTTAGCAGAAGCAAACGTAGCCTATAAATCAAAATGCGACTTAGTGATTCTAACACTTTTCGAAGACGGCATTGACTCGACTAACTTCCATTCTGAATTGTCAAAATTAAAAACAAACAACCTGATTATACTGGAATTAATAGGCGAAGACAGAACAGTAGAATTCCACAGCATTTCAGACTCTAATGAGAGGAAAGCACATTTGATTTCATCTGAAGAAGCAATAAAAATCTCACTAAAAATCAGGAAGAGTGGAAAATTCGTATACCACTGATTCCTTCGGTAACAGCACCCACTGTTTGCCTAGTTTATTGGGATAGTAATTCAAATCTTTAAGAATTATCAGACGAAAAACGTTGAAAGCACCAAGCTGAACGAGCAGCAATGCTTTCAGCCAAAAATGTTAGTAACCGAAACACCTCACCAACTCCACTTAGCAGCAGAAATTGACACTATAGGCCTTATAAATGAGTTAGGCTATGGCAAAACAGACCAGGCCAGTGCAAACACTGACGAAACTGCAATAAATTGCGCAGGTTATAGAGCAAAATCTGGACACCCTACGCCACATTTGATATTTAAGTTTGGGCATATTAGTAAGCTAGCGCTTTTAGATTCTGGAAGTGGAGTTTCGCTACTTGAGGAAACCACAGCACACGAAGGCAAAGATAAAGTGCACCGAAACATCAGCACCTAACCCAATAGACTTAATGGAAAATGGCGACAAGAAAGTCAGAATAAATAGAATATTGACTACCGAAATCAGTAAATGCGGTTTCACAAGAAAGCAAAAGTTTAGAATTGCTCCCGACAACAGTTTCGGAAGAATACATGTTATATTAGGTTACGATTTCCTATCAAAACAGCCAGAATTGCCAGCCAAAACAGCCAAAACAGCTCGAGCATATATTGGAAATAGGAGAGCTCGAGTTAAGCTATCTACCTCCCCACATGATGCTTGGCAAACACATGACCGAAATAGAGAAATAATTAATTTCGAGAAATATCATAAATAAATAATAAATAAAGTAATTTGTTGCTGGAGCAACAGGACTGGCAAGGACCCAGGAGGTCGCTGATTGCCAGCCTAAAAGGGGAGAGCATTGACTATATGCTGGTAAAAGGTAGGAGGATTTTTCAAAAGCAGAAATTAAAAGCAAATGAATGAGATAAAAATAAAACAAGTTAAAAAATTTGTTTAAAAATAGCATGGCCAAAAGGGTGGAAAAGTGGAGGCTAGGGCAGGGTACGGTATTGCAACGACGGTTTCCACAGCTTCCTCGCACTCCTTAAGCTAGGGCC
>JAHWFP010209322.1:114663-126912 GCA_023313725.1 Lithobius niger | reverse complement strand
TGTGTTGCTATTATTTATCTCCATACATCTTTAATGTCATTACGTAAATTAGGACTTAACAATGCTTAGCACCAGCTAAAAGAAAGGCTTTTTTGTAAGGGATCCCCATTAGTAACAAGTACAACTAGAACAGTATTTTATATCTCAGAAAAAAAAAGGGGGGGGGGGAACGGTCCAGTACGCTGCCACCGGAATATGTTTAAAATTTGTTGACAAGGCCAGGTAATACTAATGTAGTTAAAACTGAGGTTGCACTGATACCAACTTTACCGATCCAGTGTTAAAAATTTAATCCCCAATTTTTTTTTTTTTTTATCAATGGTGGACCTGCAATGGTGGACCTTCAACAGTACAATAATTATTAAAATTAAAAAAAATTTTAAATTATACACAACAATTAAAAGATTGCTAGCTAAGAAGATACTCGTATGATTTCCTGAGCAAAACGACGCAAACTGCATGTCGTTAGCTCTAACGGTTCCAGAGTTATCAACAATTAGTAAAAGTTACCAATACCGATACGGTACATACCACAAATATTGGCAACCGGTCCCATCCAGTATCGTCTTAGTTAATACAGCATAAGTGTACTTCTGGAAGGAAGTGAAAGAACACCTGCTTCTAAAACTAGCATATTTCATTTAAGGAATTGGCATACATGCTGAAAGGTGTTGCCACCCACCCTGCATCCCACTCGTTAGTAGGTACAGTAAAGAATGCTAGATGATAGATGCCCACGGGAGGTTCACTGAAACATATGTCCATGAAGATAATTCATGACAAGATTAGAGATG
Organism: Lithobius niger; assembly: GCA_023313725.1. Classification (NCBI taxonomy): domain Eukaryota; kingdom Metazoa; phylum Arthropoda; class Chilopoda; order Lithobiomorpha; family Lithobiidae; genus Lithobius; species Lithobius niger. The sequence goes on along the minus strand of JAHWFP010209322.1, from coordinate 126,118 downwards.
CTCAATTTTGCAGGTCGAAACATTGCAGAAAGCTTCAAGAAACAAGTTTTTTTTTTCTCTTCAAACACAATCACTACTACATTTTCCACATTGTTCAACAAAACAAGCAACATGCTGCATTTCGACCACATTACCAAACTTTCTGTTTCTACCAGAATTGGACCCAGTACTGGTAAGTTAGCTCTCTGGCATCCATCCTCTTGTCAGACCGCTTGTCAATTTTCAAAAACCCTTAACGCTATTTTACAACATGCAATACAGGCTGTTGTCTTGGCAGAAAACTGGGGGTATTGCATTTCTCAGGGACTGTTGGGAGGTTTACTTGTTAACTGTAACAGCAAATTTTGCATCATGATGCATGGCATCATTCTCAAATTGTACCTCGGTACTAAAATGTGAGTACCATAGCCATGTTAGAACCACGTTAGTGTTAAAGTGGCACTATTACAGATTGAAAGTAGGCAGAATCTGGCAACATCTAGCACTTGCTTGCACCATGCGAAGGAATACAAAACGGTACTTCTTTTAACGAAACAAACAAGCCACGACCTTGTTAATTATGTGAAAATTTGGTACCTTCCTCCTGCACCTGGGAGTAATCTGTAAAGGTTAACAATATCACTGCCGCAAGACGCGCCATGGTTTTTTCGTTCGCTTTTCAGTCGGTGATAGTGCCACTTTAAACGAGACTAAAAATGGAACAATTTAAGAATTTCGTTTGGCCAAATTTGGTTCAACAATCAGTTATCGATTCAGAATAGTTAAAGCATTAAGTGAACTGAAACATGAACGAAAAAGTAAATAAATAAATAAAAAATTCATTTACTGCACTGTTGATACTGCAGCTTCAAAATTTGTTTTATCGACATAGTAGCAGTTATCAAGATTTCATTTCATTCCTTTTCATCCCGAGTTTAATGGTCGGCTGCACCCACCAATCAATATACACAGCACACATTTTCACCGTTAAAAAAAATAAAAAAATAAAGCATATACAAAGGAATATTACCAGATTTTGCAACCCTTTTTCTTGGAGTTCGGAGAACTTCTTTCTTGAGATTAATATCCGGCTCAATCATTTCATTGGATGTATGCGCACGAGCAGGTTTCCTACTGCTGGATCGAGTCGCAGATCTTCGCTCCATACCTGTGCTTTGAATTCTGAAATATGAAATTGAGCAATTCATTAAAAGCCTGCTGTTCCTTACATCAGGAGCACATAATATGCCCAAACGACAGAACGAGGTTCGTAGGAAGTTTCATTCAGCGAACTATTTTTTTTGGCTGTGAACGTACAAGGTACACCAAATGATTAATAGGGTAACATAACCCTAGAAGCCAGGACAATAATCAAGAATAAACACACAATAGACTAGGCTGCCCTGGAGTAGGCTCATCCTCCACCTCCTGAAGCACGGCAATACCCTGAATGTGGTCTTGTGCTCTCACTTGCAAGTCTCATGTAGTGTGTGGACCTCAGCTGGATTCGGCTGCCAATCTCCAGCAGTCCAATAGGCAAGCTCTTATCCCAAGCCTTGGCTCCAACATTCACACCCTCCGTTGCTTGTAATTACCAGCGAATTGTGGACTGGGCCGATTTCTAAAGCACTGCTCGTTTTAGCAGAATAGCAAGCTTCAGTCCAGGCCGAACATATTTCGGTCTGACAAGTTAAAGCGATTGTGACTAGGCCTTATAGTGTGAAAGGTTTTGTACCCTCTTCACGACTCCATGGTAAATACATGAAAGCTAATTCTACCAGAAAAGTGTTCTCAGAGGCGAAGCCGACGAAACTGTGTTACATATTGGGACGTCCCTTCCGCATACGGCACCTTTGATCTTACTCGTATAATTAACTACAACTGCATATAATTAAACCATAATTTTTACGTCACTTACAGTCGCTTCCTCCCTCTGCTCCTAGTGTTCCAACGCCACATTTTGCAACTAGGGCCACAAAACCCCTTGCCCATGGAGGCAGGAGGGCCGTGAAAGTAACAGCTACGTCGGATTTTACTTTTGAGAACTTTGATTCTCCTGCTAAAACCAGTTCTCTGGTACTACAATTCTTTGTCATAACGCATACGTAAAGCTGATGGCGACGTCCAGTTTACCATGCCCACAACATAATTTGGGATGGTGACGCTCCACAACCCGCGGCAGCTGAAGCCACAGTACTCGAAAATACTGCATGTCAATCCTTACCAGGAAGACTCCACATATCAGTTCGCATCTAAAATTCCCTTCATGCTGAAATAATCATAGGATCACAAATGGCACCCAATCACATGCCGTTTTATGCCCTGTCCTACGAAAACGGCCTCACCTTCTTCGATATTGCACCATTCCAATGACAACTTAGCCAGCTCACTAGGCCAACAACATGAACACCTTCAAAGTTAGTAGCTTCAAACTGAACCATTTTGGCGGATGCAACGTACGCACATACCTTGCCACTACTACAAGGTCCCAGATTACCACACACCTAGGCCTCGGAGGCCTCTTCCGAAAGAGCCCCTTCCCTTCACAAAGCGAACCGAGGTCGGTTGACAGGTCAGTGTCCTCATACCCCCAGTGCTTTCGTGATACAGCTACCAGATATCCAACAATGTTATTTTGTTGTACAAAATAAAAGTTTCCCCGAGAATAGCTCTGCCAAAAAAAATTAAGGCACATTTCCCCTGGCGCCGACACAGGGTGCAACACTACATCGCGGTGCACCTCACCTTAACCAATTTGAATCATAAATGCGGCACGTCGAAGACGCAACGTCCACTGAAACAATGTCCATCGCCAACACCGAAAGCACATTTATAGCACCACTAATCCTCGGTATAACTGCCGGGATAACTCCGGACGGATCATCTTGTCCGACTGATCGGATCGATTGGTCTCATTGACCACCGGTGAAAAACTAAAACTCTGATGCCGCCCCTGGGAAGCCTTCCCCCCTTTCGTACAACAAAAATAGCAACACTGGTAAGCAAACCAAGCTGACCCGGTCTACCACTGGGATACCTCCAGCCCCAACTTCTCCCCGGCATCGTTCTGGACCCCTTCATGGGCGTAACTCCAGTGGTAGTAACTCCCGGGGCTTGTTTCAACACTTCCTGTAATGGCGCTCTAAATAATTATGCGAACATGGGCTCACGTGCCACCAGTTCAGGCCGCAAACCGCAATTCATCCATGAACGCAAACTTCAATCGGTCTTTGCACGTCTTGTCCATCATCAACAATGCTTGTAGCTGCAACGTTGTTGCGACCACCAAAACTCGCATTAACTGGCTTTGCCAGGAGCTGCCAAAATCCACCGGGTTCACAGCGCAGAAATGCAACATAGGCAGCAACCCCACAAAAATGTCCGACTGGGCCTATGTCAACGTAGTATCCACAAACTCGATCAATGTATACGATCTCTGCCCCTCGGCAGGATTGGCATACGCAGCAGCACAAACTCTTTTGCCACATAGTGATTTTTACCACATACCTATCACATATTGAAAACCGCACCGACAAATTTTGAACATGGCTAGGCTTGCATGCTCATTAGTAATTCTGCATAATTAAAGCTTCGCAGTAGTAATAGCATGGGCGTAGTCGACGAGACAATCCATGGTTTTCCCAGGTAAAAACAAATACATACAATATGCTTCTGCTCTGGTAGATTGCTGGAGGCTTGAAGGAGGGGGGGGGGGTAAGAGGAGGAGGTAGTTAGGTGGTGCTGGGATGGAGAAAGGATAGGGGTTCCAGTAGGGTAAGAGGATATTTTTTAATGAGAAGGGGAGGAGGTTGCGTATGAGGGGAAGAGACTTGCTTCAATTGCTGAAAAGTTCAAGCTTATCACTATTAGTACCTATTCATAAGGTACCTCAACAGTTAAAAAATATCATATCAAAAACCAAAACTGGTAAAAGGGACCGCCAAGTTTCGAATGGTTCGGCCCTTCAAAGGAGTGATATCAACACACCAAAACATTCGCCAAGTTAATCGCACCGCTTAATAATTCGAAGGTTAAATGAAAACTAGAACATTGCTACTTTCGTTTTCATTTAACGTCCAAAGTATTATTCGGTGCGATTAAGTTGGCGAATATTTTGTTGCGTTGATATCACTCCTTTGAAGGGCCGAACCATTCGAAACTTGGCGGTCCCTTTTACCAGTTTTGGTTTTTGATATGATATCACTCCTTTTTTTTAAATTATGTATTGACTCAACTCCACTACCGTGCGGATGAGTGATAAATTGCCACGTCAACAAGAAATTGGTTTTCAACAATTTGCAACTACCTTTTGCCTATAGGCCGAACCATTCTCAACTTAGTCATCTCTTTATTGGCTTTTGGTTTGGTTTTAATTTTGTGTAATTTGTTGTATTTAGTTAGTTTTGGTGTGTTGATATCACTCCTTTGAAGGGCCGAACCACTCTCAACTTGGTGGCCTCCTTACCAGTTTTTGTCTTTGTTTATTTTGCTTTGTTTTTACACTTGGTTTATTTTTCGTGAATTGGACGTGAATACAATTTCTTTGCAACATTGTTTAGATTTATCGTGATACACTAGTGTGTGCCTAGGCACATACGTCAGTACACACGTTCTCATTGTCGGAACTTTGGCCGTCCAATGAGGGACGATGCCGACAATACTAACAATGGTTATAAGATATTTTTGTACTTACGCACCCTCCCACGCCCTCCCTGTTACGCCCCCAGGCTCCAAACCATAAAAGGTACGCAGTTCGTATTGTACTGCACCCATTCGTCCAATTTCATAGCTGGAAGACTTCCCGTTATCTCGGAATCGATGAATAATCACCCTATGGGATTTAACATGGGGATGAGCGCTAGCTAGCTAGGTAGTAACACATCTTCAACGTTATTGAGAGGCAGATCTTGCATTGAAAGCAGCGTAGCTGGCATTCAAACAAGAGTTAATTTTTGTCAGGTGGGTCATTGCTCTCGATTTCAACACAATTTAAGCTTTTGTACAGCATTATTATTTTTCCCCAAGTACCTGAAATATGCCCAACTATGCTTCAAGATATAAGACACTGACGCAATGGCGTCGTGCTACAATGGTTTACAACCTCGACAATTGAATTGATGTGATGTTTGTTGCCTAACTTGGCGCGACACACTAGCGTGTGTCTAGATTAGTATGGCAGTGTGACGTAGCTCCTTCGGAACAAATAAAGATAAGGGTGTACACAAGAACGTGGTGATTGGGCCGAAATCGAGTAGTTTTCAATAATTTCAGAGGGCTAAACGAAACCTTTGTCCCAAAAATGGCATAGGAAAAATTTGTTCAGTGAATCAATTGAGGTTATCTAGCACAAAATAGTACGGATCAGGCGGTGCTCTTACAGTATACTGCCTCCAAGCCACGAGGGTAAGTAATTTCCCCCAACAAACACATTTCCTGCATGCCAAAGGGCGATGGTGGTCATCTGTGGAACTGGTACCTTTGTTTAATACTTTACAATTGAAAGTGAAATACCGTGAAATTCCCTCTACCCTGCTTGGGACTGTTGAAGCTGAAGGGGAACGGTTTCACTTCTTTGTGTATTAAGTTGTTTAAAAATTCGGTGGGCTTTTAAAACGTAAAATAAACTTACAACTACACTTACGTACTTTACGGAAGCTTCACTGTAAAACAATTTTCCTCTTGAGATCAGGAAAAAAGTATCTGAAAAAGAAAATAAAGGATGGGTGAGGCTTGGTGAGGAAACGCGCACTTGTTAGCTGTGTTAAAATGTACTGCCTGTCAAAAAGGAAACTATCGTAATCAAATTAAGATATTAAACGCATAAAATCAACAATCTTAGAGAAAATCAAGGTATAATTTTAGTCACCAGTATAACAAGATCTCATAATAAAACAAAACGTGATAAATGCATAAACATTTAAGTGAACCTACGTAAAAATCGGAGTAAAGATGTAACTCAATTTCTGGCGGACTTAGTTTAGTTCCCGCGGTTTCCTCCTAAGTGTGACAGGATTGGATGTTTTCAGGCATGACGTCAGTTTAGTCACATGTCAGTAATGATGATCGTTGACACCCAAATGCCTAAGCTTAACGAGAATAAAATGTTATTTTACCGAGTGGTTTAGGATTGATGCAAATAGTTCTAGTTTCTTTTTTTTACATTAACTACGTTAAAATCAGGTAGTCAAATTAAGACATAATTAAATCTTTTTATTTTTTCAGGCAAACTACTACCCAAAGTTAGCTATCTCTTGTGGTAATTATTAGCTACCTCACATACATGAATAATTCAAAGGCATTGCGTGATTTGTATCACCTTCAAGCAATTGCAAGTAATCACTTTGTATGTGTTAAAAAATATTTTTTTTCTTGAGCTTGTAAATGCTTTATTAACAATTTAATTGATTTGTAACGTTTTTAGGTGCTCCGAATTATTGTAACGCTCTAGAGCTTTTGAACCATTTCGCAACGAGCGAAGTGACCATTTCCGGTTCCTGTCCATCGTCATAGGCCTAACGTGGAAAGGTTGCGTTCAGAAAAATGAGGTTGGTGGTGGTTTCAAACCCTGCATGGTTATTGATTAATAATAAACTATTTTACTTTTGTATCAATACGATTCGAACAATTGTGATCTTGACTTTCGCAAACCGGATTGTTGAATAGCAACTGTAGTTGTCTGTCTTGCAACAAAATTCATGAAAAAACCTCACAATGTTGTACCTCCCAAGTGTAGGGTGCTTTTTAACTTGCCTACCCGTTTTATCTTGGGAGTTACGTGAAAAAAAATCCAATTTTATTTGTATAGGTAATTAAATATTTTGTTTTGTTTTTTCCGTTTCAGTTCAAATTCCAGTGAATCCAGCTCAAGTGATAGCAGTGATAGTAGTAGTAGTAGCAGCAGTAGTAGTGAGGATGGTTCACAGTCTGATAGCAACAAAAAGACAGTGCAAAGTGCTGTTGCAGTAAGTTATAAATTGTCCACGATTTGCTTAGTGGGCCTGCACTGGTGTGTGATGTTGACTTTGATGTTAATTTAGTTAGTCTTAACTCATGTGCAAGCCCTGTTCTTGTTGTGGTTTGGCACTCTTAACCCTTTGGAAACTAGTGCAAGGGGTCGGGGCTTTGAAGTTGGTGACACAATTCGACGCCGTGCCATATTTTCTTGGAGGTTAAAGCCCTCTCCGTTTGAACGTGTTTTTGCTCCGATGTCCGAGAACCCTACGGTTCCGTTCTTTCCGTCCTTGTTTCGGGGTTTCAATTTTTTTTTTGGGGGGGGGGGGGGGGTTTAAAAGTGCAAATTTGCACCCCAAGGTCAGTTGCTGGAATGCGGAACCAAAATTGGCAACAAATGAAAATTCATGCCCTAATAGGCAACTGTCGTAAATCCTCTATTTATAGCCCTGGCCACTGGTCAGAAAATGAAGTCATTTTGACCCGGCTACAATTGGAGACCGACCACTACAAAATTGTAGAAAGTAAATTTATGGTATCCGTGCATGTAGAACGTGTGACGCGGACGTACTCTTTTATAGATTTTTTTTTCAAAATCAAGCCATTTTGTCCTGGCTACAATTAGAGACCGGCTACTGCTAATTCGTGATCGACAAAACACCTGGCTATAAATAGAGACCGGCTACAAGTGAGGATGAGGCCATATATAGAGGATTTACGGTACATGGATTTTTAGTTACATGTACGACCTTTGGATCACTTAGGCCTACATGACAACTGAAACTGTGAGAAACTGTGAGAACATGAACCATACGTTCGATAACAACAGTTTTATTAGCACAAGACGCTTCGATGGTTGCCATTCTGTCCTTGGAATGATGCCAAAAATTACTCCGACAAAAGGGAGTTGCTAGTTCGGAGTTGCTCAAAACCGGAGGTGGTCCGCTCGCCACACAGTGTTGAATCGCTGGTGATTCAACACTGTGTGGCGAGCGGACAACGACGGAAGTAGCCAGCTAAGTGCCTGACGCTTAGCTATCCACAGGCGACAGCGATCAATCAGCATGAAAAAAACCGGTGCTTACACTGGCTATTAAGTGGCGCTGTTATCGAATGAAAGTTTGCACAACACCATTTCTGTTAACGAAACAAATATACCACGAGCCCCTAATTATTGAGTAAAAATTTGATATGTCCTCGTGCACCTAGGGCAATCTGTAAAGGTTATCCATATCACTAGATGGCATCACGGTAGAATAGTATGATTTTCTGTTGTGACAATCAGACAATACATCTTTAATAGACATATCTCGAGTATGAACAAGAGGCAAAACCACAAGAATTAGCTTCACTGAATGTTTACATAGGTTTTTCAATGATTTTACAACAGCAGCTTACTGAGTCCTGCAGCTACTTTGCTTCTGAAGAAGGTGGTAGGTTGCTACGTGACTCAGGACTGTTGCAAAATCACCAAAAATTTAACTGAACGTTCAGTGAAGTTCATTCCTGTGGTTTTGCATTTTTTGTTCTCAAGTGATATCAGTCAGCTGAGTCTGAAGTAATACTTCCATTCGTCGCAGGTAAAAGTAAACGCTAAAACGTGAAAATTCTTCCGTAGTTACCTTGTTATGTGGTTGTCCAAAATAGCGTAGAAATTGAAAACAAGAATGAAGTTGACAAATTTCCCTAAATTGTTGCGGACACCAAAAAATTGTTACTCTACGGGTCAGTTGTAAACTAACATTAAAATAAGATTACGCCAGAAAAAAAAAATCAGAGTAACCTAAGCGTAGCATCATCCCGTAGTTAAATCCACTACCTACTGTAGAACCTACAAGCTTTGATTGATTTATTTTTTTGATTTTCATAAACCACGTACTTGAATTTAATTAGACTCTGACTTTTTTAAAAGATGTTTTAAAGAACCGCAGCACCCATGTGTACATACCCAAACAAAACAATGGAGCCAACATTGTGAACAGTTAAGAATATTTGCTATTAACTTGTCATTCTTAGCTGTTCATTGTAAAGCCAAGAATGACAAGTTAATAGCAAATATATCAATTAGCTCTCACCCACAAAGGAGATCTTTAGAGATCTTTGTGGGTGAGAGCTAATTGATATTAAATGATCAGTTGGTAAAAATTGTCCTAGGCCTGGGTGTCAACCATTCAGTTAAATGGAGCCCCAAACAAGCAGACGTTTCTGCTCTTTCGCTTGCTGAAACCGTATTTGTTTCACTCTTGTCAATAGCAAATGTCCGTAGCTGTTCACAATGTTGGCTCCATCATGTTACGTCTTTTACAGTAACCTTCTGCATGTTTGCAATTGCTAAATGTATGCTAATACCAGACCCGTTTTACACAGTACCTATTATTCTTTTTAATTTGTTTTTTCTTTACTATTTCTGCAGAAGCGTTCTCGTCAAAAACACCAAAAGAAGAGCCGAAAGAGTCGCAGCAGCAGAAGTTCCTCTGGATCCAGTGATGAAAGCGACAACGAAAGGACCAAAAAGTCTAAGCTGCCTATGTCATCTTCGTCATCCGAGAGCGAAACTGAAAACAAACACCCTGAAAAAGCCAAATTGAAGCTTTCAGAAAGTGATACTTCTTCAGTCAAAGAGTCAAAGAAACGGACTCACGATTCCACTTCAAAGTTGGAATTATCCGGTATAAGACAAATAGCATCCCAAATATGCAAGTATGACTTGACATCAGAAAGCGATACGGAAGATGCAGGAAAAAAAACTAAGCGTGATAAAAAACACAGGTCAAAGCACAAGTCGACGTTGGAGAGCGATACTGAAAATAGAGCCAAAAGTTCAAAAAATAAGTCGGACAAGCGCAATTTACCAGCTCACCAAAGAGTAAAACGTGATTCAACGTCAGAAGGAGAGAAACGTCGAAGTTCAAAGACATCAAAGCACAGCTCCACTTCGGAGAGTGACAGACTTGTTTCGTCCAGAAGGAAGCGACAAGATTTAACATCCGAAAGTGATGACCAAAGAGCATCCAAGAAAGCAAAACATGACTCAAATATCGAACGAGATCCTTACCTTCTTGCCAAAACGTCAAGGCATGATTCATCGTCAGACAGCGATGGAAGAGTTACTGCTATAAAGTCACGTCTTGATTCAACTTCTGATGAAGATGAGAGTTCTTCTGAGGAGGGAGAAATTATGTCAAAAGCCAAGAAGAAAAAGAAAAAAGAAATGCGTAAAAGCTCTAAACATCATCATGGCGGCTCCCAGTCTAACGACAAGCCCAGTGCCCCTGAATATTCCACAGCCCGGCCTCATAATGCATCAGAAAGTGATGGTGAAGTACCACTCCAGTATGATCCTAAAGATAGAAGGGCGTTAAGAGAACGGCGGAGCATATCACGACAACGTGATGCAAATTTACGGCAAAGTAGGCAAAATGATGACCGAGAACGTCGGATGCAAGGCCGAGCAAGTGACGACAATTTTTCAGAACCAGATTTCAGGCGAACTCAGCGCGATGATAGGGAATATTATTCTCAACGTCGAGAAATGGACACTCGAGAAAGGTTTTATGAAATGGAGGAGGGGAGACGTGAGCAGCGAGGACGATACAGGGAGCGGGACATGTCGTCACCTCTCAGACAATCACGTGATGGGCGAAACAATAGCGACACGTATTGGAACAAGTATGCTGATCGCATTGATCACGACGGAAACCGAAAAAATTATATGGAGAGCGACCGAGACCGGTACCAAGAGAGAAACGATCCGCGTGATAGACGATACGACCAACGGAGAGATGACTGGAACCAACACGATTCGCGATGGCAAAGTCACGATGAACATGACCACCGGTTCTCTCGTGATGAACTGCGCAGTTCTAGTAGAATGGAATCGCGGGATTTTGGGAGGGCAAAATCACGCGAGTCTGGTAGAATAGAAGACCGTGACTCAAGAAGAGGCGAATTACGAGATTCACGTAGAGGTGAAGCCAGGGATTATGATAGAGCTGAGAGAAGTAGTTCCAGCAGAGCTGAACCGAGAGGGTCCACTAGAGATAATTTCAAAGACTCGGGTAGAGCTGATAGAAGAGAATCGGATAGCTTTGAAACGAGACGGGTTAGTAGAGCTGAATCTAGAGACCCTGTTAGGACTGAACCTAGAGACTCCTCCAGAGCTAAATCTAAAGACTCCGCCAGAGCTGAATCTAGAGATTATGCCAAAGCTGACTCTGGAGATTCTGCCGGAGCTGAATCTAAACGCTCCGCCAGAGCTGAATCTAGAGACCCTGCCAGAGCTGATTCTAGAGACCCTGCCAGAGTTGATTCTAGAGACCCTGCCAGAGCTGATTCTAGAGACCCTGCCAGAGCTGATTCTAGAGACCCCACCAGAGCTGATTCTAGAGGCCCCGCCAGAGCTGAATCTAGAGACCCCGCCAGAGCTGAAACTAGAGACCCCACCAGAGCTGAATCTAGAGAACCCACCAGAGCTGATTCTAGGGACCCCACCAGAGCTGAACCTAGGGACCCCACCAGAGCTGAA
>JAHWFP010209322.1:104266-114653 GCA_023313725.1 Lithobius niger | reverse complement strand
TAAATAAATCAGATAAAGCTGTCTCGAAAAAATCTGACAACGCTGACTCGAAAAAATCGGATAAAGCCGATTCTAATGATGCTGATAAGGGTGAAACGAAAAAATCAGGGAAACGTCAATCAAAAGCTGGTAAGGATGATTTGAAGAAATCCAGTAGACCTGAATCAAAAGAGAATGGGACATCTGAATCAAGGAGCTCTGGGAAAGGTAAATCTAGAGATTCGGAGAAATATGACGACCCAGGGTCAAGAAGCAATGACACACACGATCGTTCAAGAAATGAAGGACGAGGCTCGAAACGAATAGACAGGTCAGAAGCAGCGGAGCGCAGCAGGCCACAATCAGGTGAAGAGCCTCAAGACAAGAGTCGTTCTCATGACCAAGACATAGGAAGTAAAGATTCTCGGTAAGTACTGTAATTAACCTGACTCTAGAGAAACTAATTTTAAAAAAAGCCATAGTTGCATTATCTTTTGCTTCCTTGATTGTAAACTTGCAATGTTTAGTAAAATGGAGTTGGACAATGATACAATAAAGAAAACTTTTACAGTTGCTTTTGGGAGCAAAAATTTTTGAATGCATTTTAGACGGTACTTAGGCCTACCTGTTATGATTTGTGGACTCCACACACTTAAACACGAAGCGACGCAGAGAAAAAGGAAATTTGGGAAAAGTCGTTCATTTTTTTTTTTTAAACTTATTGTGAACTTCTTAACATGCAAGGTGACACCATGTTAAAAAAGTTAAAAATCCATAATTTACTTAGTGCTTTAAACAAAACAAAGTTAAAAATAAGGACAAATTTTCTGGATTCCAAACTAATTCGGATTCCGAAAAAGTGGTTATTAAGATATTTGGGGGGGGGGGGGGGGGGCCAAACAACTTTTCTTAACCGTTTGTTGCTATGCCAAACTGGATGCATTTTTTTTTTAGCGTACCATGTGCCACTCAGGTCGGTCATGGGATTCGGGCTGGCGTTCTCTTGCTTTGGAGACGATGCTGACCACTGAGCTGTTGCTGCTCGCTTTCCTCAGGGTCTCAGCGGACCTCTCAAAAAGCTTGCGTTGCACGTTGGGACTTCGTTTTTGACTGGTCAGTTGCCATTCCTTTAACAGGACGATGCTCATTAAGTGTACTCACGATGCCCCACGTAATAGTAGAAGTTAATGTGTTGCGCCATCAGGGGTTGCCTTGAGCGGTAACTCATTGAAATTTGCAGTTTTCCGAGTATTTATCCCGTTTTGCTACGCTGCTATTCAAAATTTCACCGCTTGGCAGGGAGAGTACAGTCTTTTTTTCTTACTTGGTGCCGCAGTGTACTATGCACTGCTTTAGAAATGCAACTGTCTAGGGAAAGGTAACTATCGATCATGGATAATTACTTTCCCATCAGAGGTTCCCGTGGATGCTATTTAGAGAGCGGAGTCCCGATGATAGCTTGACGGCGGCTGTCACGTTACTGCACTTCTGCAGCGATGCTGACAATCTGCCTGCAGCTTTAGCTTCCTCTAAGATGTTGATTAGTCACTGGCGTAGCACAATTCATTAGCTAATCTAGCCCTATCTGGTAGACTAAACACAACTCCTGCTTTAGCACACGTCCCTCTTCTCCGACGTTTTGTCACAGAGAGCCACGACAACACACGTCATGTGTCACAACAATGTTGTGTTACTCTACCTTTGCAATCTGGGCACGAACTGCCAAAATGGTTCGTGCCATTTCCCAACGTAACCCCTATTCGTGTCCAGACTGCATAACCTGAGTAGGGGTCTCACCTTCAAGTGAGTTGTCTGCCTCTCTTCTAAGAGACTTCTGGTAGTCTTGTCGACCTCTTCATTTGCTTTTACCTCTGCAAAAGTTCTCATCTTGCAGAGACATCTCTTTTTACTTGTCCAGGGTGGCCTTTGCCCAGCGTGTCATGTAACCCCTGTGGTTAACTTGTGGCATCAGGTTTCCTTCTCTGTCGTTGACCCAGTCAATGTTCAAAACATTGTACGAACCTCTCTGCGAAGTTTCATCAATCTTGGAGATGATTCACTGTGCAATGCACCTCCATTCACCTCCATTGCACCTCAATTGCACCTCCATTCTTAATTTCTTGTTGTACTCCTCGTCTTTCTGCAAGAGCTCCTCTATGCCTCTTCGCCGACCTAGGCAACAACTGAGATCGAGGATTAACTCTTATAGTAATCATGCCTTCACCTTGCTGCACATTTGCAACTTCTGTTAGGTACAGACACACTACCAGGCTTCGTAGTTGAAGTGACACTTTCATTTTCCAACATTTTCTGATTCAGTCTTTCCCTCGCTATTGCTTCATCAGCCTTGTGGTCATCAGGAACCTTGTCTTCAGACTTTGCAATGGCGTTATCACTTTTCTGCTCCTGTACATCATGCTTCACCATGATTTCTGTTATGTCGCCATCGACACTGCCAAACGCCACTCCTAAGTTTTTCATAGTGTCCTGGAGTTAACTTCTTGACTCCGAGCCAATCTCGTTCCACTGTCAATTGCCCTATGTGCACGTTCATCCAGAACTGTCTTAGTTTTGGCAAACGTGGTAGTGATGGGATTACTATCTCCAATGTGCACTACACCTTCCTCCACTATTGGTTCGGGCGTTGATCTCCCACTTGTGTTCTGTTATCCTCGTCACTGGTGAATTAATATCTTTCACTCTTCCTTAGGCTTCGTGTGGCTTATCCAGTTTAGTATCCCATGCATCACACCCCCCCCCCCCCCTGGGGGGTGGGGGTAGAATAAGCCCACCGTACCCCTGCGTGTCGTAGGAGGCGACTAAAAGGGAACCCAAGATCACGGTTTGCTAGTGTGCCAAGGGTCTGCGTTGCGGAGGGTTTTTAGTCCGTCTTGAACACTAGCAACCTCAACACTACGGTTTGCGAGTGCGCCTACGGTGTGTATGGCGGGCAGGTTTAACACCCGTCGGAGAGGTGAGGGGACATCCAGACAAACCGGGCCCGGGGTGGCTGCTTAGAGGATGTTTGGCGGTTTGAATCCCCTTTTGGGTTTGATTCCGATTTGCCCATTCTGGCCACTGGGCTTTTCATCCTCATCCCCCAGCATGTTGGCCGTGTGCTGCAACCTAGTAATCCGTGGAGGCGGAGATCCTGGCTTTCGGGCTTTGGCTCCTTATTCCGGAGGACGGGTGGCCTGGGCGAGCCGGCCTAAGGTCAATCGGCTATGACTTTTCGGGTCCTGTCGTTGTGGGGAGGCGGCTTGTGCTGTATCCATCTGTATCACGGACCCGAACTGTTTGGGTTATCCAGGGAGGTGGTGTGTACGGCTTCCTTGGTGGCCTCGCCTTTCGGCATGCTTAGGCTGCCACCTCACCGAGATAGACGGCGGTGTTAGCTTCATGGTGCAGGGCCCTGGATATGCGGCTTCCGGCCCTGCATCACCCGAGTGGCGCGCGGGGTTTTTCTTTTCTGGGGGGCGCACTGCCGCGACTTCTTTTTGCTCTCCATGGCAACTTCTTCTCCCCCCTCCCCCGCAAAACTTTCTTCCCCCCAAAATTCTTCCCCTCCTCGCCGCACTAGCAAGCGCCAGAGGAGGGAACCTGAGATGGTTGGGCCTGGTGCCCAGTTACCGGACATTGGTAAGAGTCGGGACCAAGTCCCGAAGTTCTTGGTGGTGACAGGCGAGGGCCGAGATGTTACACAACTCGGTCCGTTCGCTGTCCACAAAGCACTCAAAGGGATCTGTGGTTCCGATCCGAAGAGTGTCTCTCGGCTCCGTGCTGGGGGATACCTTGTGGAGGTTGAGGATGGGGCTCAGGCAAAGAGGCTTTTGAAGGCGGGTGCACTGGGGTTATGCCCGGTGCGTGTGGAGCCGCATCGTACCCTAAATAGCAGCAAGGGGGTCGTGACGTGCTTTGATTTGAGGGGTCTCAGCGATGATATCATCCTGGACGAACTCAAGTCACAAGGCGTTACGGCTGTGAAGCGTTTGACGCAGAAAGGTGAAAATGGTGCCCAGCCAACTGACACCTTTTTCCTGACCTTTGATACGCCAGTTGCACCGCAGCACATTACTGCTGGTTACCTGCGGTTGAAGGTCAGGACTTATGTACCGAATCCAATGCGGTGTTTCCGCTGTCAACGCTTTGGCCACACCAGCGGCTCGTGTAAAGGTAAACCTACCTGTGTTAGCTGTGCTCAGGCAGCCCATGAAGGCGCTGATTGTGCTGGCCCAGAGCAGTGCATCAACTGTGGTGGTCAGCACCAGGCCTCTTCGCGGGACTGCCGTGTTTATTTAGAGGAACGTCTTGTGCAGGAATTGAAGGTGAAGGATGGGCTTTCCTACTCGGAGGCCCGGAAGAAAGCTAAGCTATCGGCAGCACCGATGACCAGATCTTGTGCACAGGTGTGCAGTGCGCCATTGCCTGGCCCAGTTAGTGAGTCTGCTGATTTAGCGGATTTGCGCGCTGAGCTCAGGTCTTTGACGAGGACGGTAGGCATGCTTGTTACTTTGTTGACCCAGCAACATCCATCTTTGCAGGGTCTTTTGGGTTCTTCAAAACCGGTTGATGCCTTGCCGTAAAAAAAAACTGTTCCTGTTCCTGTTCCTGTAACTGTTCCCAGGCAGGTTAAGGCTGTAGTTAAGCCTCCTCCCGCCCGGAGTGCACCACAGAAAGTGTCGAAGAAGGCTCCTGCTGGTACATCCTCAGCACCACCCGTGAGGAAGTTGCCACCAGGAGAGAAGGTGAAACAGTCGTCGAACGACCAGCTTGCTGAGGGGTCCATTGCGTCCCCTCCACAATTTGATCCTCCTTTACCCATGGAGCAGGGAGATATTTCCTGTTCCACTTCTCCTGGGCTTTTTCCTCCTTCCGAGGACAACTTCGTTCTGGACCTCACTCCGGCTTTTGATTCGGGGGAGGATTCAGATGTTTTTGGGTCGCCCAGGGGGGGAGTTGAGGAGGATGATTGTTTTAAGCCCGTCCTAATGCCTGCGCATTCCATCGTTCAGTGGAACTGCCAAAGTTATCGGACCCATGCAGAGGAGCTGCGGCTGCTTTTGTCGCATTGGCGACCTCTGTGCTGCTGCCTTCAGGAAACTTGCTTTAAGGCGTCGGATAATGCGGTTGTTAGGGGTTACTCTGTCTACCGTCTGGATGCAGACCCTGTGCCACGTGCACATGGTGGTGTTGCAGTGCTGGTTCAACACTCTCAGCCGCATGCCAGTGTGCCTCTGCACACTAGATTTCAGGCGGTAGCAGTTCGAGTTTCTTTTCAATTCGATATTACTGTCTGTTCGGTTTATTTACCGCCGGATGAGGTCTTTGGGGTTGGTGACCTGGAGGACCTGGTTCGCCAGCTCCCTGCCCCGTTTCTCCTGCTGGGCGACTTTAACAGCCACCACGTCCAGTGGGGAGGACCTAATACTGACAACAAGGGCAGGATCCTTGAGGAGTGGATGCAGAGGGGGTCCGTTTGCATCCTGAACGATGGAGCCATGACACTGTAACCTGGCCACGGGCAATTGGTCAGCGGTGGACTTAGCCTTTTGCTCCCTTGCCGTCCCAGTTCACTTCACTTGGGCTGTCACTGCCGATCTGCATGGAAGCGATCACCTCCCCGTTGTGTTGTCCATGACACAAGGGGGTTCTGTGGCTTCCAGGCCAGCCCGGTGGGCGCTTAAACGTGCTGAATGGTCAGCCTTTGCTAAGGCTGCTGTATTTCAGCGTGCGGTTGAGGACTTTTCTGATGTGGATGAACTTTCCACTCATTTCGCTGACGTGGTCCTTGCTGCTGCTCATGCTACTATCCCGCGTTCGTCCACACAGCCGCGGCGGGTTCCTGTTCCGTGGTGGACGCCTGCTTGCAGGCGGGCTATTCGGGCCCGCCGGCGAGCGTTGCGTGCATTTACGGTCGTCCCAACTACTGACAACTTTGTAGCCTTTAAGCGCCGTCGTGCCCGTGCCAGGTATGTCATCCGTGAGGCTAGACGTGCTTCGTGGACAGCTTATGTTTCGTCGATCACGCGCTCCACGCCTTCTCAGCAGGTGTGGCGGAAGGTGCGCCAGATCTCGGGGAGGAACGTGTCTTCCCCAGTTTCACAGCTGAAGGTGGCGAATTCCGTGATCTCTTCTGTGCCGGATATTGTCGACTGTCTTGCGTCTGCGTTTGCGCCGGTCTCGAGAGATAACCATTATGATCCTGGTTTCCTCAGAATAAAGCGTAGAGAAGAGGCTCACTCTCTAGACTTTCGCTCCGACGGGCTAGAGGAGTACAATTTACCGTTCACCAGGCAGGAATTTGTTTCAGCTTTGTCCAAGTCGCATGACTCAGCCCCAGGGCCTGATGATGTTCACTATCAGCTGTTGAAACATCTGCCTCTTGCCTCCCAGCAGTTCTTGCTGGAGATGTTCAACCGTGTGTGGGCAGAAGGCTCTGTTCCGGCAGCGTGGAGGACAGCAGTGGTCATCCCGATTGTGAAACCGGGCAAAGACCCTACTGCTCCTTCCAGTTATCGCCCAATCGCTCTGACTAGCTGTGTCTGTAAACTTATGGAACGGATGGTCAGTGAGAGGTTGGTCTGGGTGCTGGAATCACGCGGATTCTTATCTGCGTCCCAGTGTGGCTTTCGACGTTTTCGGTCAATCATCGATCATCTGGTTGCCCTTGAATCGGATGTGAGGGAGGCTTTTCGCCTGCGTCAACATCTGGTTCAGGTTTTCTTTGACTTGGAGAAGGCTTATGATACGACCTGGCGTTATGGGATTCTCCGTAATCTCTATGACTGTGGCTTGAGGGGACAGATGCCACTGTTGCTTTCCGCTTACCTCTCCGGCCGTTCTTTTCGTGTTCGTGTCGGGGCGACTCTTTCCCGCCCGTTTGTCTTGGAGAATAGTGTGCCTCAGGGGGTGTTCTTAGTGTCATCTTGTTTGCTATTGGGATCAACCCCATTGCTCAGCAAGCTGCTGTTCCCCAGTCATTGTTTGTCGATGACTTCGGCCTGCGCTTTCGGGCAGCTCGCATGCAGACCTGCGAGCGGCAGCTACAGCTGGCGATTAACAAAGTCCAGACCTGGGCAGTCAGTAATGGTTTCCGGTTTTCTCCGGACAAGACTGTGTGCATTCACTTTTGCCGCCAACGAACACTGCACCCGGATCCTTGCCTGTACTTGGGGCAGGCGCAGATTCCTGTTGTCCCACAGGCACGTTTCCTGGGTCTGGTGGTCGATTCCAGGTTATCTTGGCTTCCACACTTGCACCAACTTAAAGACAAGTCTTTGCGGGTACTTAACATCTTGCGGGTTCTGTCGGGCACTTCATGGGGTGCCGATCGCACTGCCATGTTGCGCCTCTACAGAGCCCTTGTCCGCAGCAAACTTGATTATGCGTGCATGGTGTATGGTTCGGCTAGTGACTCGACTCTCCAGGTGTTGGACACTGTGCATCACAGTGGCCTGCGTGTGGCGACTGGGGCATTTCGAACTTCTCCAGTGGTCAGCCTCTATGCTGAGGCCTCGGAGCCACCTTCGGCCATTCGTCGGCAGAAGCTGGCCATTCAGTATGCTGTGCGTTTACGTGCTGTGGAATCCAGTCCTGCTTGGTCCATGGTTTTTGGGCCAGACTTGCGAGTCAGTAGACGCAGGGTGGGTAAGGGTGATTTCCGCGATAGGTTCCAGCAGTCCTGTCAGGAGATAGCCTTTGAAATGCCCAGCGTCTTGAGGCTTGGGGGGGATGCCAGTGGCCCCTTGGCTTGTCCCAAGTGGCATTTTCATTTTCGCTCTGGCGTCCCTCCCGAAGGGTTCCACTCTGCCAGCAAGGTACTTGCAGGAGTTCCGGCGGCTGTGTTCTCAGTACGCCGGTTATCAGCGGCTGTTTACTGATGGGTCGAAGTCAGACGCTGGCGTGGCTTGTGCTTGTGTTTGTAAGGGAGTGACGGTTGCCCATCGCCTTCCATCAGGCTATTCTGTGTTTTCTGCAGAGCTCTTGGCTCTCGGTTTGGCGGTGGAATGGATCCTTGGCCTTCAGGGCACGCATTTCATTATCTTTAGTGATTCCATGAGTGCCCTGGAGTCCTTGGCGACTTACAATCCACGGAACCCCTTGACACAACGTGTCCAAGCTTTGCTTTCCCGCTTGCCTGGCCAGCGGAAAACCGTGCTTTTCTGCTGGATCCCGGGCCATGTTGGGATAGGTGGAAATGAGCAAGCGGATTCTGCAGCAAAAGGGGCCCTTTCTGGCCCTCTCGGAAGGGATCTCAGCCTTGTTCCCTCGGACGCTTTTCCAACTCTGCGTCTAAGGTTACACGCTTTTTGGCAAGCCTCGTGGGATGGACAGGACGGCAATAAATTACGAGCTATTAAAGGCACTGTTGAGGAATGGCACTCGGCGTGTCGCCGTGAGGAGGTGGTGTTGGCCCGTTTGCGCATTGGTCACACTCGACTTACTCACTGTTTCCTTTTGCGGGGGGTTGACCCTCCTGAATGTTATTGGTGTCGGCGGCCACTTACGGTCCGGCACTTCCTTGTTGATTGTTGCCATCTTGATGGTTTTCGTCGTCGTTTCCATCTTCCGCATGACATTGTGCGCCAATTGGGCGATAAGTCTGTCCTCCTGTCCGGTGTTTTTAAATTTTTGCAGGAGGTACAGATGTATGACAAGATTTAGATTAGGGGTTTGAATAATATCTCTGTAATGTGTGGTGCAGTGGCAACCCGGACCACTGCACTGTGACTGAGGTTGGCGCTAATGACCAAGCTGTCGACGCGCCATTAAGCCTCTTCTGGCCCCCCCCCCCCCCCCCATGCTCCACCATCGTGGAAATCTTCAATTCCTTGGGTTTTCCATGGCTGTCTAGTGTATATGGGTGGTGACTTGTCTTCTGTAAACACACTTCTACTACATTTACTAGGTCTCTTCTTCCATCACTCTGGCAAAATGACCCTCTTTTCTGCAGATGAAACACTTTAGCTTCTTTCCTTGCGTTGTGTTCTCTTCTGGATACGTGCTAATTGAAATTTTCTAATTCGGCTTTGTAACAACTGCTTTGTTATTAGCTGGTTTCCTCCTTCTCTTTCAACCTATTACAGTGCCTGTTGTATTCTAGCAGAAGAGATTTGATATTCCCGGGCGTGTACTCTTCAATCTTCATCCCTAAATGAAGTGGTCCTATGGAGTTCACTTTTGACGGTCCACCCAGCATTATCATTGCAATGAATTCATCTGTAAGTCCATTGTATCCTGCAACCGTAGCCGCTTCTGCTAGACTCTGGACTCTTGCCTACATAACTAGGCATGCCTTCTTCCTTCCACATCTTGCATTGCGGCAGATTCTTGAAGGTAAAGTGTTTCCGTAATCTTTTACTTTCGGCATTTTCTTTGTCAGTAAACATGTGGCTAGTAGTCATCGCTAGTGCCATTACTTCTTGGTTTACTTATCGATTAAAACAGTCTGGTTAAGGTCACTTCCAGTTGTTCATTTTTACAGAAATTACAATTTAGAAATCCGTTTGACACTTGAAATCTTCCTTGAACAGCATTTGAAACCGTTTGACCCCAGAATCTGTCTCCCGTTTTCGTGACCTTGATCGCTATGAAAAACAACATGGCAGGTGCGGGGTTCCCCATATTCTTAAACTTCGTTGCATCATCGCCTGCCAACTTCTTGGAGTAAAACTCCATTTTCTGCACTAAATAGGGTCGTTCCTGTGCCCATAACCCTCTTGCTGGGAAAAACTAACTATTGATCATGGATAATTACTTTCCCATCAGAGATTCCCGTGGATGATATTCAAAGGTGGAGTCCCAACGATCGCTTAATGGTGGCTGTCACGTTGCTGCACTTATGCAGCGGTGCTGCCGATTGGCCTGCAGCTTTAACCTCCTGTAGGCTGTTGGTTAGTCAATGGCGTAGCATAATTCATTAGCTAATAACCGAACATGCTGGCTGTACTGCAGAGAAGCCAACTTCTCAGCAGTTGGCTTCACTGCAGTACTGCCAGCATGTTCAGAGTTAGCTTTTAAACATCATCTTAACTATTTTATTTATTATCCATTGTTGAATCTGGTTTTTATGTTGCTCATATTAGTCCAGTTGCCAAATGCTGATTTTTGGCGTAACCTAAATAAACTGTCTGCACAAAATGTTTTTGCGCAGAGATGTTCTACAATACGTCCGTACTCCAAAACATAATGATGCCACCACCTTGGCACCCTTGGGTAATTCAAGGCGGCGTCCAAAAATGGCGACGAAAAACGGATTTTTGCTTCTAGCGTCTAAACCGTTCATCCGATTGAAAATTGACCGGTTGAAATTATGTTAAGAATGAAATTTCCTTCAAAAGAGGTTCTATTCATATTTTTGGTAAAATTAATCCTTTTTGCCAAAATTCGTTATTTTAGGCCGTTAACG